>PVIA01007006.1:0-83964 GCA_004024845.1 Tonatia bakeri
GAGGAGAACGGAAAGAATGAGTCCATTTACTACATGTGAAATGATGTGACATCATTTGAAACTAAGTGGTAAAATAAAGATGTATACTCTAAACACTAGTTTAACAAATCAAAGAGATATAGCTGCCAAGCCAAAAAAAATACATTTAGAAAAACAACAAAAGAGTCAACTATTTTTTAGGAAGGAAAAGAACCAACAAAAGATAAAAGTAGAAAGCAAACAGTGAGAAGACAGACTTAAACAAGCTCTCTGAAATGAGTGTGTTCTAACAGACAATCCAGGCTGGCTTGGGAAATTTTAGTAAGAGCCGTAATCTGAATGGCTTCTATGACAGGCGGACAAGCTATGAATGCGAAACAGAGTCAGGAGTAAGCACTCTCTGTCCAAGTCATAAAAATAAGTCGGCAGCAGTTGGTGGTTGTATAAATGGTACTATAAGTGGAAGTGTGATCCGGTGTCATGTTTTGGAGATCAGTTTGGGAGAACCCTCAAAGTATGCCCAAATTTTATGATTAGAAATATTTCCTCACAATATCAAGAACATGAGCAAATACTTAAGACAATTATGACAGTAGAGTATATAATAGAAATAATTTTAATTACCCAAATTGTCTACAAGTAAAGTAAATACATCACAGAAAATATTGACAGTTATACAATAGAATAGTATGCATATAAAAATTGATGATGTGGAAAGATTATTATTTTGAGGAAGGGGTTACCACAGTCTGTAATTAACTTGTATGAAAGTATGTGCATAAGTTTGCATTTGTATATGTAGAATAGGGAAGGGTATATGTATCATAATACTAGTGGTTTTAGCTGGGTAGTGGAACTGTGGACAACTTAAGCTTTCTTTGTATTTTTTATAGTTTTCAAATTGTTACCGCAACACATTTTTTTTTGTCATCAGAAACAGGTATCAATGTATAAAACACAAAGCAGGGAATATGCTTGAGCCACATGTGAGCATGTATGATAAACTAGAGGACCACTGTTCCCAGGAACTGTTGAATGTTTAGAGGTTCATGTGAGGGTTTTAGGAGAACTAGGCAGGATATTGAGTGTGCTTGAGGGGAGGGGGACAGGGAGACGGATGGAGAGGTCTGCAGGTATAATTATAGAATTCTGATCCCTAGCCCAGTCCTAAATCTCATTGCTAAACCCCTGGCCCAGGATCTGAGGCTAATGGAAATAGGAGCTGAAGAAGGTATAATGCAGATCCTGGGCAGCTGCAGGATTAACATGTTAAGATCTCTGGCCTTGTGAGCCAAAGAGCCTGGGCACTGACATTTCCTCAGGAGTCTGGTAGTGGTGGAAGGAAGACCTTTGCATTGATCCCAAGACAGAAAAGCAGATGGCTAGTCCATACATACCTGAGATGCCCCAAGCACACCCAAAAATGATGGGCATGGCCTGGGAGGAGAGCTGTCCAAGGGCATGTAGGGAGAGCAGAAACACTAAGGGGCAACCCAGATACTCCAAAACAAATGCACTTTTTTTAGCCCCAAACTGCATAAATCTGAAGCTTCAGTTATTCCCAGAAGCTGTGAAATGTTCAGTGTCAACATTCATCACCATGAGATGCTTTCTTTCCATTCGAACCTCTGAAGAATTTGGTCCCCCCAAGTCTTAAATTAAGGCAAGTTAGGCAGAAGGGAAAGGGGTGCACAGACAACAACTGTACCTCTTAATGTAGAAAAGCACATGCCACAGAACAGAATGCTGCTGGTTTTGCAGTGCCTGGTGAGCAGAAGGAAAGGGTGGTTTGCAAAGTCTTGGCAGTGTTGTGCTGCACGCGCCAGGCAGTCCTGAGCACTGTGGGTACCTTCACGCCGTCTTCACTGGCCTCTGCAAAGTGGCTGTGCTTGACCTTGGACACATACTTTTCAGTCAACATTCCAGAAAAGTTCACAGTTCACCTTTGCTTGCTTTCTTTCTTTTTTTTTTTAAGATTTATTTATTTATTTTTAGAGAGGGAAGGGAGAGGGAGAGAGAGAGAGAGAAACATCAATGTGCGGTTGCTGGGAGCCATGGCCGGCAACCCAGGCATGTGCCCTGACTGGGAATCAATCCTACGATGCTTTGGTTCGCAGCCCATGCTCAATCCACTGAGCTATGCCAGCTAGGGCTTGCTGTCTTTTTTAAAAGATTTTATTCATTTATTTTTAGAGAGGGAAATAGGGGGAAAAGAGAGGGAAACATCAATGTGTAGTTGACTCTCACGTGGTCCCCACTGGGAACCTGGCCTGCAACCCAGGCATGTGCCCTGACTGGGAATCAAACCAGCAACCCTTTGGTTCTCAGCCCACACACACATTCAATCCCGTGAGCTACAATAGCCAGGGCCACCTTTGCTTTCTTAAATGTACCAGTTTTTCCTAGACTTCAGAGAACCAACTCTAAGCCATAGCTCTCAACCAGTTTTAATCTGGGGAAAATACCTCGAACTCTACTGAGTTGGCTTTTCTGGATTTTTTCAGGCTCTGAACTTCTCGTATATAAGTTTTTTTTTCCACCTGGCAAAACAGAGCCAAATCTTACAATTTAAATGAAGCACACATGCCCACCTACACATTTATTACCTCACTACCTACCTCCCATCCCCACACACCTAATTAACTAGGTCAGGGGTGTCAAACTCATTTTCACCAGGGGCCACATCAGCCTCGCAGTTGCCTTCAAAGGGCCGAATGTAATTTTTAGGATTGTATAAATGTAACTACTCCTTAATAATTAAGTGAAAGCTCGGCACTGCCCTAGGTAGAAACAAGGTACCAGGTAAGATAAAACAAGGTGGAGGGACGGATTCGGCCTGTGGGCCTTGCATTTGCCACCTGTGAACTAGGTGGTAAGTTCTTGTGCAAGACAATCCACAGACTTGTTTTTCTCTTATGAACCACACCAGTTTGTCTAGTTTTCCTGTCCTATAGATAAAACGTGAAAATACCTAGAAAATATCTGAGACAAACAGGATTTTATGTAAGAACTATTTGCTCTAACCTCATTTTAAATGTTAATTTAAAAATTCTCATAACCAACTGGAATATTTGTGCAATACCCACACATAACTGCTCATCAGAAGATGGTCTGACAGAGGAAACACAAAGATAATGACTCAGAGCTCTGCCAGGACAAGAGGGAATCAGGGGTCATCTGCACAGGAAGAAAAGGGGAGAACAGAAATGAAAATCACAGGGTTTTTGCTTTGGAATCCCCATTTGCCCTGACGCACTGCACTGTCTGCCCTGGACTTAGCTTCTAGTCCTCCAGGAGCCAGCACTCACAGTGTTCATAAGGAAGAATTTAGAAAGGCAGATGGGAAAGGGGACTTCCATTTGCTCTTGATTTTTTCTTTACCACCTGGAGCCAAGGTGCATGACGGCTGTTTGGACATTCAGTTCTCCTATCCCCAGTTCTCCTAATTTTCTTCTTAGACAGATCTTATTCGTGGTTCCATGAGGAAAGCTCCTTCAGATCCCATGAGGGAAGACAGGAAATCAGGCAGGCCCACCACAGCATTCTGTGCAAGGAGCTGGAGCAGGAACCGCCTACCTGCAGTGAAAGTCCATTCTTCAATTTCCAAGACTTTGCCAGCCTCTTGTTGAATTCCCAGTAACCTAAAGTCAGTTGTGGTGAGAGTATTTACACCAGCATACCAGAAAATGGTATGAATCAGGGTTTCCTCTTTTCCACTACAAACACATACCACCACCATCTCTGGGTTTGCAAGGCCATTTGCCAGCAACCTTGATCCTACTCCACTCACCTGTTTATTTGCTCCTCTCTACTCTCGTGTTGTGGGAAGAGGACTCACTCCTGTCTAAGGTAAATTCCTCACCTGTAGTTAGATCCTTGCTACTCAAAGTCTGGTCCACAGTCCAGCAGCATCTGCACTATGTGTAGTCTTGCTGGAAATAAAAACTCTCAGGCCACATCCACACCCACTGTACAGTGTCTCTGTTTAAAAGGGTCCCAGGAGACTCTGGTATTGATTGCTCGAACTGCCATTACAAAGAAGCAGAGATTAAGTGGTTGAACCAACAAATTTATTTTCTCATAATTCTGGAGGCTAGAAATCCAAGATCAAGGTGTCAGCAGTGTTGGTTTCTTCTGAGGTCTCTGTCTTTGACTTTTAGCTGGGTGTCATTTCCCAAAGTCCTCCCAGGGCCCTACCACCATATGTGTTCACATTTCTTCTGAGAACATCATTCACTGGGTTAGGGTTCACCCTAATAACATTTTTTACTCAATAACATCTTTAAAGACTGTGCCAAGTGCAGGAACACTGAGTTCCTGGGGTTAGGACTTCAACATATGAATTGGGAGGAAACACAACTTAGCCCATAACAGTTATACACATTAATGTTTGAGAAACACTTCCTAGATCAAAGCCTATAGCATTGTTTGAGACTCTTGTTCAGGAAACATTAAGCCTTCAAATATGCCTTTCTTTCAAATAATGAATAATGTCCTTACAATTTTGTGTATCAAAATTTGTCGTTACGAGCAATCCCACTCTTGGATACCCAGTAGAAATGTTGAGGAATGCTGAGGAAAGGATGGAGCTGGGAACTGGCAGGGACATCTCCAGCGGGGGCATTCAGGGGTTTGCCTGTCTGGAATGTTAACAGAGGTGCCTAAGCCGTTAATGGGCCTGACCAGGCTATGTAAACAGCAGACAAATGTTTAGATAAGCCATTTGTTAACCTTTGAATCCTGGGACCTCTAAATCCTTGTACCAGCCTGGTGCCTTGTTTCTGACGTTCTGTTTCTGATATATAGATGAAACCCTATAAATACTGTGGAGAAACAAAGAACTGAGCTCAGGATTTTGAATTTCCCCTGGGCCCGCACGTAATAAAGAATCGTGCTCCGCCACCTCTCCTGCGTGCGAGTTATTTTCTGCAACAGAAATGAGCACACATGTCCACAAAATAAACACACACTAGTGTTCATTTAGTACAATTGTAATAACCCAAAGTTGGAAACTTCTCAAATGTTCCCCAGTCCATAAATTTAAAGAAACGAGCTCAGGCTCATTGTCCAAGGCTCACTCAGTATGGCCAGATGGGTGTTATCACTGGGAAGCAGAGTGACCGTGCACAGGTTCTCCACAAACGGGTACTAAGTGTGTGATGTGGACCCCAGCTTGTGGGATCCACAACATTGTGGATGGGGAAGAGACATTCTCACGGACTACCGAGTCTTATGGAGGAAAAGGGTGAGCTGCTTCGCTCTCAAGTGGAGCAAAAAGCCGTGGCCTCTGTCGTGACAGGCCTTTATTTCTTTTCTGGGCACCTTACATGATGGTCCTCATTTACTAGTGTGCACAGGTTTGCTTTAGGTGGTTACCTTTTGCAGAAAAACAAAGGAGCCAATGCCGCTAATCACATCACAGAAGAGGGGGACATTTGCAAATGAGAAGGCAAAAGTGGTTGAACCGGTTACACTCATCCTTGGAAGGTTTAGCATGGATTTTAGGAAGTTACTTTGCAGTAAATGTCCTCAATTCAGGGTGAGGGAGTTTTTTAGCAAGAGCAAGACTCATAGCAGCCCAGGAACATTGCAGGCCTGATTCCCTATGGAAGAACCTATCCATGGGCGTGGGTCCTGTGCATCTCCCAGTGGGAGTTGGGCCCATGCCATGCAGAATGGTCTCCTACAAGTGTGTACCAGCAAATGCACCCTATTTTAAACTTACATTGCTTAAATATCATATGAACTGTCTCTTTCTCTTAATCACTGAGAAATTAAAATTAGATTACTGAAAAATGACCTCAGTTTACATAAAATAATACATCTAAATGGAAGAACCCATAAGGTACACATAAGGGAGGTTTTGTGTCTATAGACTAATAAATATAAAATCTTCATCAGTATACCCTAGTGTTCAGTACAATATGTTATTGTTCCCACAGATAAAATATTACCAGATTAGAGAAAATAAGTTTGAAAATGGAGGCATAAGCTCTCAATACCACTTTTGGGAGAACTTGTGGTGGTGGTGGGGATTCTTTTGAGAAGTTGCATAGAGAAACATTCTCATGGTCCTTATAATTATTGCTCTAAGTTTAAAAGACCATCAAGTAATACTCAGGTCTTTGGAGGGAAGGCTCCATTTAGAAAAAATATTTTAGGACAAAGGGACGTACACTTTTATCCTGTTGCCCAGTTGTATCATTGATTTTACATCCTTGGTGTTTTGGGGAAAGACACTTGTACAAGATGTGTAGGGTAAGTTATTTTGAAAGCTTGCATCAAATATAACATAGCTTTATGGACACCTAAATATCAACCATATACAGAAATGTGCTATTTGAGCAGTGTGCTATTGTAACAGGGTGCAGCCAAGAGGGGGGCCCCAAATAAGGATTTGGAATGGGGTCCAGAACTCAGGGTGTCCAAGAAATATTAGGATGTCCTCACCATCACCCCCCCCCACAGGTGTGGGTTGGGGGAAGGGACACATGGAGCAGGGCCATTGAGAGCTCTTTTGCATAGCAACAGCTGTGCAGCTAACCTCTGGTGTGGTCATTTAACATATCTATAACCTTTAGCTGGTTACATAGATACGTTAAATAGCTGTGGCCCTGCTCTGAGCCAGGGGGATGGAAGTAACTTCCCCCCAAGATGTAACTGGGAGGCAGGTCCCCCAAGTTACAGCACCTGCGTGAGAGCTTGGAGCAGATTGGCTCCATGACATGGGGCCACGCCTGCCCAGACTCACGATGGCAGCCCAGTAAAGCTGGAAGGATATGAGAGTGCTGGCAAGTGTAGCCGATTGTGGGAGGAGTCAGAAATGGGGCTGCAGAGGAGGATTGGCCTGGAGATTTAAACCCAGATGCAGCAACCATTGCGCAGGGAGAGAACCACTCGATCTTTAGCAGAATGGGGACTCCCACAGCCCTGCAAGAGAGAATCATCATGCAACTTTAGCCGAGAACCACCACTTGGCTTTGGCAGAGTAGTGACTCCCCTCCTTGCAGCCATTGTGCAGGGAAAGCCACGAGGTTTTGGCTCAGTGGGGACTCCTGTGGCCCTGGGAGAGAGAACCATGCGGCTTTGGCAGAGTGGAGACCCCCACAGCCATTGTGCAGAGGGGACCACACTGCTGGAGCAGTGCAGAGAGAACCTCGCGGCTTTGCCAGAGTGGGGATCCCTGCAGCTTTAGAAGGGGGAACAACCACCCAGCTTTAGCAGAGGTCCCGGCGACACAGCTGATGGTGCAGGAACCGAGGGAGGCCTACCAGCCAAGATGGATTACTGGGAAGAACTGGCGGCTGCCTGAGCCACAGACTTGTATTTCTTCTCCTGAGATACGGTACTCCAGACTGGGCAAAGGGGGGAAGGCAGAACTGTGTGTGTTTGTGGGTGTTTTAAGGGACTTTGGGATTTTGATGAAGACATTAGGTCACTATTTTAAGTTTGTATAGCATTAAATAAACATTTCCTTTCCTTTTCACGAATTTCTGGCATTGAGAGGCATCTTTCCTCTGGCGGTGGATATAATGAACCTTGGGGGTTCCTTTCGGGCTATAGTATTTTGGCTCCTCTTGGCCCCCTTGTTGTTCGGTAACACTATTATTAGGTTGTGGGAGCCCAAATCCATGCTATTGATCACTACCATAATCACATTCAAAAAGGAGTAGGAAAGGTATTTACAGTTAGCCTTCACAGCTGGTAACACTTTTTTCTTCTGTTCTGAGTGGTGGAGCCATAAATTTTAAAGCAACAAATAGGCCTAGTTGACATTGACATCGCAAGAAGGTGTCTGAGTAAATGTAGGTTATGCATGATGGAATAACACAAATGGGCAGACTGCCTATTTACTCCTATGCTTAGGAGAAACCTCCCTCCAATCCAGATAATTTCACCAGGAGTAAAAGATGTGCTTGACCAAGAATGAAAAAACAGAGCTCCCATTATGAAAATGGCTGTAGTGTTTTCCCCCATGCTTAATGGAAGATACACGTGACCAAGAGGAGAGATTCTAAAATAAGTTATTTTTCCCATGTTATTTTATTTTTTAAAGATTTTTATTTATTTATTTTTAAAGAGAAAGGACAGGAGAAAGAGAGGGGGAGAAGCATCAGTGTATAAAAGAGACATCAATCAGTTGCCTCTCGTGCACCCCCAACTGGGGACCTGGCCTGCAACCCAGACGTGTGCCCTGTCTGGGAGCTGAACCTGTGACCTTTTGGTTCACAGACTGGCACTTAGTCCACTGAGCCACACCAGCCAGGGCTGATTCCCATATTATTTTATTAAGTAGCATATATCTGAAAAAAATATTTCTGTATATGGTTGATATTTAAGGGTCCTTTCTGATAAAAGATAAAAAGGCCTCCAAAGAGGAAGTATTTTTTCCAGCAAGTCCAGAGAAAGGAGGTTTAAGTATTTTTCAAAAATTACAATTTCATGACTCAGCCATAAAAAAGAATGAAATCTTGCCATCTGCAACAACATAGATGAACCTAGATGGTAGTGTCCCGAATGAAGTAAATCAGAGAGAGAAAAACAAATGCCATACGATCTCACTTATATGTGGAAACCAAAAAGCAGCATAAAAAATGGGGAGAATAGAAACATACTTGTAGATACAGAGAAAATTTTGATAGTGGCCAGAATGAGGGGCACTTATTGGTGAAAAAGATGAAGAAATTAAGAAGTACTAAGTGGTAGTCACAGAATAGTATATAGTAGAGAGGTGAGGTAAATAGGTTTACAGTTATGAGCATGCAAAACACAGTTTATTCTTGTATTATTATGTACTAATTTTTGTGTTATTTTCAATACAATCAACTGTTAACCTACTTTTACCCATCACTCTCTACAGGAATAAACTATACCACTGGGAATATGGTCAATATTTTTGCAATACCTACATATGGTTTCACATGTGTACTAGTTTTATCAGAGTGATTGCTTCATAAGTAATGTAAAGTTGTTGGGTAGTACACCCGAGGCTAGTAAAAATTGTATGTCAATCATAATTAAAAAATAAAAAAGTATTTTAAAAATTACCATTTCATAATCTGACAAGCACAAAAGAAAATCCAGAATTGTGGATTTGGCCTGAGAACTTGGCAAGCACACACACAAAGAGAGCTCAGGTGACCAGTTCATATCACTGGCCCCGAGAAGACAACACCCCAGCCAAACTCCGCCTTTCTTTCCTTTTTAACTTGGAGTCTACTGAGGCAAACACTCACACCGTCAATCATTTCTGTGACACAGTCATTTAGCAAAGGGTGGCTCCTTCAGCCCTGCCTGAGGGAGTTCTGATAGAATTCACAGAAGTCTGCCAAAAGCAAATACTGAGTTTGGTCCTATACTTCAAAGGATTCCACAATTTGAAAACAGTTTTTCTCTTAAAATGTTCTACCATAAATGCTTATATAGGTCATGCTGCATTTTAAGACTCAATAACTAACTTAATGCTGTGCCTGGCACCAAGCTAAAGATAGACTATCTGACCAGAATTTGCTCAGTCTGATGAAATAGACCAAAATACACAAATATACTCTCAAGTTTTTACGAGAAAAGAGATGGTGGCAGCCACACCCCTACACTTGAAGAGTATCCCTGTCAGATACTTAATATCTGCTCAGACTTTCTATTGAATTTCCTGTCTCTTCAACTAGATACATAGCCTTAAAACAGTCTGACTCTACCAATTTTTGTATTAGTGGCATCACTCACAGTATATGAAACTTACTTGTTGAATTATTGAGAGGTTTCACAGTGAGATGTGATTACCAAAAAATAGTAGAGCTCTCTAACTGGACAAAGATGAAAGCAGGATTTTAGACCTGGATCACGATGATAACTAAGAGAACAAGAAGCATGGAATAGACTGGGATCAGTCTAGAGTGGCACGTGTGTGTGTGTGTGGGCACATGCACAGGACAGGAAATGAGGGTTTAGAGAGAACAGAGGCAGAGAACAGCCTTGAAACGTGAGTTGAAGCCAAATCATCAAGGGTCTGTACCCAATACACTAAAACTCAGTTATAACTACCCACTACCCCAATTACCTGGACTTAAGTCTAAATAAAGTGCTTGGCAACTTTTTCGCATTTTCTGCACATCTCCTGTTTCTTCAGCTTTTCTAGAGGAAAGTATAGGGAATGATAAGACTAGCAATCAAGAAGGGTGGCAGGTGGTTCTGTGTTCTCAATATTCTACAACATCGGAAGATCAGGCTAATGTACAAAATGAACACTAACTAACGAGTTGGTTCCTGGAATCACCAACCAGGAAGACCCAACCAGCCAAAGGCCCTAGAATTATCCCTAAATGAGATCTCAGCCCAGAGCAGTCATGTCCATGGGGTGGCAATGAGAGTGGTGATGATGAAAATATAGTGAGCTTACTGAGCAGCATTTGGTCCTAAGAATCAATCAAATGACCAGGATCACTTATCAGTCCATTCATCGCACAGTAACATCACTCTGCACACTACCATGAGGGGAACCCCATCCCACAGAATTCTCCCAGTCACTGATGAAATTAGTTGGCCCGGACACAGTCCATCTGGTGGGAGAGGAGGTGGTGGTTCCCCCTACTGAAGAATGCCCTGAGTCCTTCTCTGAAATGGCCTTTTTTAGGATCAGTACGTGCAGGGGTATGCAGCATGCATGCACAGCTCATCAATCAATGTTCAAAGGCTATAGTTATAGAAAACAGATATTATCTATAGATAACATTGAAGAAACACAGAGATCTGCCTCAGGTCAGGGTCTGTTAGACATGCTGACACCAGATGATCCTTAAGGTGTGTTTCATGAGATAAGGAATTTACTCCTTATGCTTTGAACTTAGACATCTGGTTATATCAAAGCAAAGCAAGCTACAAAGGATACAATATACTCTTCAGGCCCGATTTCCCACCAGAACCCTCAGTACTAGCACTAGGTCCTGCCTGCCTCCTGCATTCCCGGTTGTCTGGTTAAGTCTTACAGGCCTCTTTCAAGGCCTAGCTTGCGCAGGACTACAGTCTCTGATACCACACAAAGTGGGCCCCAACACTACATGACAGAAGTTTTTTGGACTTCACTTAGTGCATTATGCAAGGGTTTTTTCTAGACTAAACATTTTGCAAGAGCTATTCAAATTTAAAGCCTGAATTTCCCAAACTGATTTTTATTTAGAAATACTACTGTTTCAGTGTGGATTTCTGAAACAAAGTGGGGAACCAGACTGGACTTGAAGAGACCAGTTAAACAGCAATTTAAGTAACAATGAAGAAAATATGGTGAGACACTGAACCCAGACAATAAGAGTTAGACTCAGAAGAGACAGAGAAGTTAAGAGACCTAAAGAGAAAACCAACCCCACAGCCAGAGGTAAGACTGGAAAGAACCCAGGATGGCTGAACTTCTGCCTTCTACATCATGGTGGGAAATAGTGAGTCAATGGAAAGAAGCAGGTTAGGGTGTAATAGCATGTACACATTGAGACTGACACTGTGAAGAGATATGTCAGAAACAATAAAAAACACATAATTCAGAAGTTATATTAAAATGAAAAATTAATTTCATAAGAGTATTTCCAAGCTTGTTGGCAGTAAAGTTATACTTCCCTGTCTGCTCTTCTGTAATTTCTTTTTTTATTTCCCTTTTCATCAATACATGAGGAATACTTCCTGAAAAGAAATTGAAATACTTTTTCCTCAAGTAGTTTGTCTACATATCTAAGAACACGCTACATGCTGTGTTTGTTAACTTCTTTGAGAAGTAACTGGAAACCTTGGTGAGCATTCCCGTCTGTGATTACCAAAAGTACCTGTTCACAAAAAACACCACCACTAGTTTCCCATAACACCTTCTACTGCCCAAAGAATAACCTCCAAACAAATGCCTGCATGAAATGTTATATGGGTTCTATATGAAAAAGGACTTTAATTCTAACACAGTGTCTCTCAACTGCAGCACTGCTGACATTTGGGGCCAGATGACCCCTCATTGAGGGGGCAGTCCTGTGCATCGAAGGATGATTAGCAGCACCCCTGGCTTTCTCCCACCAGATGCCAGTAGCACTTCCTCAGTTATGGCAACCACAAACGTCTGCCGAAGCTGACAGAAGGTCTTTGGAGGGGTGCAACTGCCCCAGCTAAAAACCAGTGTAGCAAACATATTTATGCCAGGAAAACATGATGATAGGAGGCCAACAAAAAATAATTATTCTTTGGGATTTTATCCAACATAATCCCCCCAAATACAAGAAAGAGCAGAAATAACAACGAAAGTGTTGTACCTGCAGTTTTACAGTTCTCCAGAACAGAAAGTGACTTAAATGTCAAGTCAGAATGACAGTTAGGTTGTTCCTGTATCTCCCTCCCACTCCAACCCACTGCCCCCCACTTCCTGTGAGCTGGAAGAAAGAACCAGGGGAAACCCCATCTGGGGTCCATGGACACACTTCAGTGTAACATCCCTGCAGTTCTTGATAATACTTGCAAAATGTTGTGCATATGGAAATTTTAGGAAACTTTTGCCAGATTGTCAAAGAAATCTAAAACACAATACTTCCCTAAAGTATTACCTACTACCTTACTCATACATAAGGTCACACATGACCCATTTGAGAGCATTCATTATATATTCCCACTAAATAACTTCAGAAGATAATTCTCATTGATGTTCTATTTTTCTTTCACTATGCATAACCACACACTAAGAATGACCCATTTTATAGAAAGTTTATTTCAATAGCTGCATTTCAGTCCTAAATATACTTTTAGTAAAAGTTTAAAATAAAAAAAAATTTAAAATCCTTTGACATTTTGTGAAATAGTGTTGTAGTTTTACCTTATTTATCAAAGATACTATTTTACCATAATATATTGATGCTTTTGTATAGAGAAAATAACCGTATTATTTGATTTCTTCTGCAAACACTATGCATAATTCCCTGGTCTGCAAAGGTACCTCTCTACCCATGTCTGCCCTTTGTCTATCAGCACAGTGCCCCACGTGCCACCTAGGGGCCACATTGACTTTCACCAGCTGGTGTGAAGGTGTGAAAATATCAGCTCTGTGAAATAAGAGTAGAAAACATGCCACTGTTCTTCCTCTGTAAGAGCCATGCATACCTGGGCCATCTGGGCAGCGGTGTTTCCTTTTGTCCCATGAAGACCATGGCCAGGGCAGAGGAGAGGCTCAGGGTCAAGAAAAACATATTTCCTGCTCTACAGGCAAGACTGCGGTGTAAGGGGTCATCAGGGAGAGTCTGGACCTAAAGCTTAACCTGGAAGCACATCAACCAAGGCCTCTTTTAGCTACCTAGTTGTTGATGCCCCTGTCAGTGGACATTGGGTGTAGTCAACAGAGTAATGGCCTTGCAAAGATGTCCACATTCTAATCCCTGGATCCTGAGACTGTGACATGGCAAAAAAGACTTTACAAATGAGATCAAGTTTAGGATTTTGAGTTGGGGAGATTATCCTAGGTTATCTGGGTAGGCTCAATGTAATCCTAAGGTTTTTATAAGATAGAAGCACAAGGGACAGAATCAGAGATAAAGATGGGATGACAGCAGAAAAGTCAGAGTGATGGAGGGCCACAAGCCAAGGAATTCATGTGGCCTCTAAGTTGATAAAGACAAGGAAATGAATTTTTCCCCAGAGCCTCCAGAAAGAACCAGCCCTCCTACTTGTTCCTGCACTTCTGACCTCCAGAATTGTAAGATAATAAACTTCAATGGTTTTCAGCCACTGACTTTGCGGTAATTTGTTACAGCTGTAATGAAAAACTAATACACTGATTTGCTCAAAGAGAAGCCAATCCTGGCTGCCTGGGTACATGACTGGTGGCCCTGAGCAACACTGCCACAGCAGGCATGCAGACACGCTCCAGGACCTGCCTCCTATACCTAGCTTCGTGCCACAATGGGCAGCCCTTCTCTGTGCCAGGCACTGCTTACAGCAATTCACACACAGTATCGCATGCAGTCCTCACAACAACACACTGGGGTCAGTGCAGTTACCTTACCTTAGAGGTGAGTAGGCTGAGCTTATTCTAAATCCAACAGGCAGTAACCATTGATTAAGTCAGGATTGGAACCGGCAGTTTGATTGCAGAACCTGAATCATTACATAAACCCCCCTATTGCTGCTGGTTCCCTCTAAGTGTTTGTTGTGTGTCTAATATAAATTATTAACAATGTTCTACAAATAAGCTGGAGTCTACAGCCTTCAGGTGGGCACTTTGCACCACAGGCGTTGATCAGGGGCTGGCCTCTGAATGTCTCACAGCTGCTCTAAGACACATGCTCCCAGGAAAGGAGCACAGGATTCATCCATATGCACCCTGGAGAGCAGGAAGAGAGAAGAAAAGATATTCCTGAAAAAAGCTTTATGACTAAGTCAAAAATTATTAGTGTTTACTATTGATGATTATAATTTTAGCAAGTTACTGTATTTCTAGCATTAAGTGTTTATTTTTTAAAACCTTACTTAATAAAGCTGGAGTTATTGTATTGGCTGGGCTACTATGCAATAAAATATTGAAGTTCAGCGGGGGCTTACAAGATGGTGGCAAAGTAGGAGGATCTTTCTTGTACCTCCTTTGAGAACCAAACTGGAAATAAAACTAAAAAGGAGAACACCCACCCAAAATAACCAACCAAAGACTACCTGAAGAGGAGACTTTTAACCAAGGACAAGCAGAAACCACCTTGAGACCCCTCCCACGGGTGACAGGCCAAGGTCACAGCCCAGATGTGGGATCTTTCCCCTGGGAGGAGTGAAGACTGGAATCCAAACTGGGCTCCCAAATGCAGGGCGCAAGTGCTGCCATCAGCCACCCATGTAGCATCCAGTAGTAAAAGGCATCAGGGTTTCTGTCTGCTGGAAGGGACACAGCCCACTGGAGACAAAGCCACTAATTTTTTTTTAAGAGCCAAACCACAGATTTTTTTTTGTTCATAGCCATGCATCTTGGGCTTCAGCAAAGGAAAGGTAGAGCTGACTGGAGTTGTCTGAGCAGTGTCTGGAGTGGGAGGCAACTGGGGAGATACGGGAGAGCAGCTGCCAGGATCCTAAGTGCCAGGGCATCCCCTGACACTGCAGCAGCCATTTTTCTTGAGAAGAGCAACCTCCTCCCAGGGGAAAATCCCCACCCTGTGAAATACTGCTTGCTCTACCCTCTAGAATCCTGCTCGCCCCACCCTGAATCTTTTTTTTTTTCCTTTCTTTTTTTCTCCACCATGTATCTTAAGCCCTGCTGAGGAGACAGCAACATAGGCAGACTCAGCGGGTTTCAGAGACTGGCTTTGGGGCATGGCCATTCCATGCCCTTTCCCAGCAACCACACTGGTGCTTTCACCTACAGGGAGAGCCATAGTAACACACTGCTGGTTTCCAACAGACCCAAACTCTGGGCCCCGGAGGCCCCACCCACTTCCTGCTACTGGCTCCACCCCGTGGAGTTCAGGGAAATAATCCGGGACAGACTCAAACTGCGGCTCAGAGGCAGAGGAACACATACACCATCTTCCCTGACACTTGAAAGGTGCCTGCCATGAGTGATCCAGAAGTTCCATATCCCCCACCCCGCAATTCTGCCAAAAACTCTCTCAGAAACTGTTGGGTCAGCAACTAAGACTGACAGCACGACTGCAGGCAGAGGTAGGCAGAGGCAGAGCCTGCAGTGCCTTGGGATGTTTGCTGACCCACCCTGGGCCCTGTGCTCATAAAAGCCAGGCTGGCAGTGCAGCTTGGACCATCCTGTGCACAGTGAAGCCTGTGGGAGATGCATTGAACAGGCTGCCAATGGCTAGACATGGGCAGCATCTGACATGGGCTGACAGCAGCTTCAGACATCAGAGCTGTATCCAAAGGACGAATGAAGCTGGCAAGCACTAAACTCTGCTGAGACAAATTCTGCTTTGGTTTTTATTTATTTATGTTATTTTTTCTTTTTCATAGCCTTTTTATTGTTGTCTAATTGTTTTATTTCTGTTTCATCTATTTTTCCTTTATTTTCTTTCATATCTCATATTTTCCTCTTTCCTTTTCATACTCTATTCTTTTCCTTCTTTTTGCTTTTTTTATTTTTTATTCTTTCTCTTCCTTTATTCTTTTTTGCCACATTCCTCTTTGTATTCCTTACTGTTATTGTTTCTCTTCCTTGTCTCCTCTCATAATCAATTTTCTTCTCTCTTCTGGTATTCTTGTATACTTTTTTCCTTTCACTGTTCTATTTCATTTTTCTCTTTTCTTTTTTAAATTATATTTTATTGATTATGCTGTTACAGTTGTCCCATTCCCCCCCATTCCACTCTACCCTGTACACTCTCTCCCACCCACATTCCCCCCTTTAGTTCATGTCCATGTGTCATAAGTTCTTCAGCTTCTATATTTCCCATACTATTCTTACCCTCCCCCTGTCTATTTTCTACCTACCATCTATGCTACTTATTCTCTGTACCTTTTCCCCTTCTCTCCTCCTCCCACTCCCCTGTTGATAACCCTCCATGTGATCTCCATTTCTCTGGTTCTGCTCCTGTTCTACTTGTTTGCATAATTTTTGTTTTTGTTTTAGGTTCAGTTGCTAATAACTGTGAGTTTGTTGTCAGTTTACCATTCGTATTTTTTATCTTCTTTTTCTTAGATAAGTCCCTTTAGCATTTCATAGAATAAGGGCTTGGTGATGATGAACTCCTTTAACCTGACCTTATCTGAGAAGCACTTTATCTGCCCTTCCATTCTAAATGAAAGCTTTGCTGGATAGAGCAATCTTGGATGTAGGTCCTTGTCTTTCGTGACTTGGAATATTTCTTTCCAGCCCCTTCTTGCCTACAAGGTCTCTTTCAAGAAATCAGCTGACAGTCTGATGGGAACTCCTTTGTAGGTAACTGCCTCCTTATCTCTTGCTGCTTCCAGGATTCTCTCCTTCATTTTAATCTTGGATAATGTAATTATGATGTGCCTTGTGTGTTCCTCCTTGGGTCCAACTTGTTTGGGACTCTCTGAGCTTCCTGGATTTCCTAGAAGGCTATTTCTTTTGCCAGATTGGGGAAGTTCTCCTTCATTATTGGTTCAAATAAGTTTTCCACTTGTTGCTCTTCCTCTTCCCCTTCTGGTACACCTATAATTCGGATGTTGGAATGTTTAAGGTGTCCTGGAGGTTCCTAAGCTCCTCCTCATTTTTTTGAATTCTTATTTCTCCATTCTTTGGAGATATGTTTGGTTGTTTCTTTCTTCTGGTCCAGTCTATTGATTTGAGTCTCAGTTTCCTTCCCATCACTATTGGTTCTCTGTGTATTTTCCTTCATTTCACTTATCATAGCCTTCATTTTTTCATCTAATTTGTGACCAAATTCAACCAATTCTGTGAGCATCCTGATCACCAGTGCTTTGAACTGTGCATCTGATAGGTTGCGTATCTCTTCACCACTTAGTTGTATTTGCTGTGTGGTTTTGATTTGTTCTTAGGTTTGGGATTTTTTTTTTTTTTTTTTGGTCTTCACATGCCTGTTATGTATGAGGGGCAGGGCCTTAGGTGTTCTCCAGGGCAGGGCAGCCCAGTCTCTGGGTTGTGACGTTGTATGTGGGGGCGGGGTCCAAGAGGGAACAATGGTGCTTGCTCCTCTCTCTGTCAAATTTCAGTCCCTTCCACCACTTCTCCCAAGCTAACTGGGCCCTTCTGGTGCTAATTCCCATGTGGGTAGGCTTGTGTATGTTCTAAGACCCCATGGGTCTCTCCAACACACTCTCCTGTGAGGCTGGGAATCTCTCCCCGCACCTCAACTCCCACAGGTGTTTTCAATCAGTGTCCCGAGGTTGTATTTCCCAGCACTGGGGCCCTGGGCTGCACAGTCTGTCTCACTGCCTGATTTCACCTGGTTTAGGTGAACATGAACGTGGGACCTCCGGGACAGCCAGGCACCTTGCGAGCAGTGCCTCGCTTCACAGTCACCACCTCGTTGGGTCTGCCAGCTGTCTGCACACCCAGGGTCTTCCTGCTGCAGTCTTGCCCTCGGGATGCCTTACACGCCCGGTGCCACTGTTTTTTGTGCCGCCAAACCCTCTCCACCGGGCTGCCCAACTCTGCCCCTCCTACCAGTCTGGATGAATGTGTATATTTTAACTCCTTGGTTGTCGGACTTCCATCCAGTTCAATTTTCTGTCAGATCTGGTTGTTATCTTATTTCTAAATTGTTGCTGACCTTATTTTGGTTGTGTGAGGAGGCAGAGTGTGTCTACCTATGCCTCCATCTTGGCCAGAAGTCCTCACCTTGCTGATTTTAAATGATCTTTCCTTGGTGTGCTCTTTGTTAAACTGAATATCCCAGTTTCCTTTGAAGTAGATGGCATTCACAAGAACCAGACGAGTATCTGGATTAACTGAATTTGGAGACAGCAACTCTGTAATTTTACCTGAAAAGAAGAATTACAGAACCAGTTAGCTAAGAGTGTCCTGATGTATGCTTCAGGAATAATATTCAGATTGGGCCATCTCATTGCATAGACAAGTATCCAGATAAAGGAGTTCATGGCCCCACAAATATCACCACATAAAGGGATACTTTAAAAATACCATGATGTGAATAAAATTTAGAAAATTAACAAAGTAATATATGCAGGGTGAACTCATCACAAGTGAGATAGGAATGCCTAGTACCTAAAAAAAGGAGCAAGTTCCTAGCAAGCATAAAGAAGAATTTAAAGGAAGAATCACAATGAGATGAGGCGAGAGTGCACTGAGCATTCTGCATAGGACTCTGAAGGGCATGAGTCATACTGTACAGGAAGACAGCCTGAGGTCTGTGTCCAAGTGCTTCTTTGCACTATTTGTGAAAAGAAAAACTAGATTAACATTAACAACAAAAGTCAAAGTGTGGATTGTTCTGGAAGAGGTGTACTGGATATTTAGACACATCACATTTATTTTGATAAGAACAGGAAAATGCTAGAAAAAAATAATCATACATTGTCAGTGGAGTTTAAAAGTTTATAGTTTTTTATAATTTTTTAATTTATGGATCATAAAGAGAGAGAAGAAGGGGAGAGTGAGGGCCAGAAGAAGGAGGAGAAGGAGGGGGAGGGGAGGGGAGCGGAGGGGAGGGGAAGCGAGACAGATAAACAGACACTGGTTTGTTCTCCCACTTACACATTCATTGGTTGATTCTTGTGTGTGCCCTGACCAGGACCAAACCCAAAACTTTGGCATCTCAGGATGATGCTCTTATCAACTGACCTACCTGGCCAGGGCAGTTTACAGTTATTTTGAGAAAAAAAATTATTCATTTACATTTGATGTTCTTATGAAGAAACTGACAGTAAAGTTGATTAAAATACTATTAAAAGAGAATAACAATATATTTTCACCTTCTGTCTTCTTTGCTACCCAGGAGTTTATGTGTGTCCTGGCCTCCTCTGTAGCTTTGAAGAAGTCGAGCTCTTCCATCTCTGCTTGGTAGAATTTGTGGCAGGAATCTTTGAAAGACTGGGATAGACAGCAACACCATTGCATGATCACAAAAACAAGCAACATCACCTGCTTAAGCCTTTTTTAAAAAGATTTTATTTATTTATTTTTAGAGAGGAGAAGGGAGAGAGAAAGAGAGGGAGAAAAACAGCAATGTGTGGTTGCCTCTTGCATGCCCCCTACTGGGAACCTGGCCCACAAGCCATGCCTGTGCCCTGACTGGGAATGGAACTGGTGACACTTTGGTTTGCAGGTTGGCACTCAATCCATCGATCCACACCAGCCAGAGCTTAAGTCCTCATTGGGACAAATAGAACACGGATAATTTTATGATTTACATGTAATATGAGGAATGAATAAATATGAGGAATAAAATATTGGGGAATACATAAATAAATAAATTGAAAGATAAATAGATAAGGACTTAACCTGAAATCCAGTTTATCAATTTTCAGCTGCATTTGACCTTAGTTTATAAACTAAGTACAATAGTGATCTGAATATCACATAAACATCATAAACTGCTAGATCCTTAAGGGAGTAGCTGTGTATCAATGAGGTAAATACAAAGACACTAGAAGGAGCAACTACAGATTGTCACTCCCAACAAGCCACTGCATTTGCAAAGTGACATCCTACCCACAGCAAGAGCCACGGCTCCCTCTACATTTCAGAGACAGGGCCTCTTGGTTTTTGTTTTCCTACTGGTTCACATGCTGTGGAGGAAAGTGCAATTCTTCCCCACCACTTCCGCCACAGCTTCCGTGAGGACAGAAGTGTTCTAAATCCAAGTCCCACATGACAACTGGGCACTTGAAATATGGCTACTCCTGCTAAGTAACTAAACATTTAACTTTATTTTACTTTAATCAACTATACTGAAATTTAAATAACTACATGTGTCTAGCAGCTACCATTTTGGGTAGATCATTCTAGAGTGTGAGAGGCTCCCCCCCAAAAGCTTAAACTATATTTTGTTAATATAATCTATGAAATGACAATATTAATGAATACCTATTATGCCATGTAAAAGCAGACAATCTGATGGAAAACAAATGGAGTGAAACAATGATTTTGATGATAGGGCAATGTGGAATGGTTTTCTAATCTTTCTTTTGAACAGTTTGCAGCTAAGTACTTAATTCCACTTTTCAGGATTGTTTTTATATTACAGAATTTCACAATTCTCTTTCAGTGTAGCAGAAGAAAAGCAATGTAGTACAATAGTTATGAACACAAGTCCTGTGACTTAATAGCTGTGTGGCCTTACAAAAGTTGCTTTGATTCTCAAGTTTGCCTGTCCTCCCCCATCAATGATGACACAGCAGTGCCTGCATCTCAGAGGGTTATGTTGAGGACCAGGTGAGTTATCATTAGTACTGTTTTATGTAACATCTGAATTCTCAGTATGTTGGACCCACTGTACTAAATGATCTAGTTATATCATTTATTTAATATTCGCATAATTCATGCTTTGCCAATTTTTCTGCTGTTTTGTTGTTATTTTTCACTTTTCAGTTATAGCTGACATTCAATATTACATTAGTTTCAGATATCCAACATAGTGTTTAGACATTTATACAACTCACAAATTAACTGCCCCCATAAGTCTATGACATATTTGACACCATACATAATTATACAATATAATTGACTACATTCCCTATGCTGTACCTTACATCCTTGTGATTATTTCTAAGTTATAATCTGTGTTTTTTAATCTCTTCAACTGTTTCTCCAACCCTCACCCATCCAGCAATCATCACTTTGTTTTCTCTATCTGTACGTTTGTTCTTGTTTCATTCATTCATTTATGTTTTCTTTAGATTCTACATATAAGTGAAATCATAGTACCGTATTTTGCCGTGTATAATGTGCATGTTTTTGCCCAAATTTTTGAGGGAAAAATAAGGATGAGTGTTATACATGGGTAATACTAATTCATATCTAGATAAACATCTTTAATTGTTTTATTTATGCTTATGTCTTAAAAGTGTAACTCTAGTTGTGTTACTACTTTTTACATGAAATTTCTAGTACCATAGTATGTTCAAAAATAAAGGAGTTATAAAATTCCTTTATAATACAAAAAACAAGGATCTAAATACAAATAAATAAAAAATTGAATTAAAACAAGAGATTTTTTCCCTTAAACTTTGGGCCAAAAATGTGGGTATGCATTATACATGGCAAAATACAGTATTTATTTTTCTCTGTCTGACTTATTTCACTTAGTATTACACCTTTTAAGGTTCACTCATATTGTCACAAATGGCAAGGTTTGATTTTTGATGGCTGAGTAATGTTCTATAGTATATATGTATTACTTCTTCTTTACCCATTCATCTCTTGATGGACACTTAGGTTGCTTCCATATCTTGGCTATTGTAAATAATGCTGCAATGAACATAAGGATACATGTATCCTTTCAAATTAAAGTTCTAAATTTCCTCAGATAAATACATAGAAGTAAAATTTCTGGGTCATATGGCAGTTCTATTTTTAATTTTTTGAGTAACCTCCATACTCTTTTCCATAGTGGCTGCACCAATTTACAATCCCACCAATAGTGCATGAAGGACACTTTTTTTCCACATCTTCACCAACACTGGTTGTGTGTGGATTTATTGATAATAGCCATTCTGACAAGTGTGAGGTAATATCTCACAGTGGTGTTAATTTGCATTTTGCTGATGATTAGTGATGTTGACACCTTTTCCTATGTCTATTGGCCATCAGTATGTCCTCTTTGGAGATATGTCTATTCAGGCCCTCTGCCCATTTTAATTAGATTCTTTTTTGTTTTGTTTTGCATTTCCTTATTTTTGGTGTTAAGTTGTATGAGGTCCTTACATATTATAGATATTAACTCCTAATCAGATGTATCACTGGGAAATATCTTTTCCCATTCAGTAAGTTGTCTTTTCATTTTGTTAACTGTTTCCTTCACTGTGCAGAAGCTTTTTACTTTGATGTAGTCCCATTTGTTTATTTTTTCTTTTGCTTCCCCTGCTGTAGAAGACATGTCCAAAAAAATATTGTTAAGAGTGATTTCAAAAAGTTCATTGCCTGTGTTTTCTTCTAGGATTGTTTGTACTTCAGGTCGTATATATAAGTCATTAACCAATTTTGAGTTTATTCTTACATGTCTTATAAGAAAATGATCTGGTTTCACTTTTTGCATGTATCTCAACATCATTTATTGAAGAGACTGTCTTTACCCCATTGAATATTCTTTTCTCCTTTGTCACAGATTAATTGGCCATATTGGTGAGTTTATTTCTGAGCTATTCTGTTCCTTTGATCTATGTGTTTGTTTTTATATCAGTATCATGTTATTTTTATAACTATAGCCTTGTAGCATGGTCTGATATCAGGTAGTGAGCATGACTCCCCAACTTTGTTCTTCAAGACTGCTTTGGCTATTCAGGATTTATTACAGTCTCATAAAAATTTTAGGACAGTTAAAACCACAATGAGATACCACTTTACACCATTCAGAACAGCCATGATAAACAAAGCAACAAACAACAAGAGTTGGAGAGGTTGTGGAGAAAAGGGAACCCTAGTGCACTGTTGGTGGGAATGCAGACTGGTACAACCACTATGGAAAACACTATGGAATTTTCTCAGAAAACTCAAAATGGAACTGCCTTTTGACCCAGCAATTCCACTGCTAGGATTATATCCTAAGAACCCTGAAACACCAACCAAAAGAACCTATGCACCCCAATGTTCATAGCAACACAATTTACAATAGCCAAATTCTAGAAGCAACCTAAGTGCCCATCAGTAAATGAATGGATCAAAAAACTATAGTACATTTACACAATGAAATTCTATGCAGCAGAAAGAAAGAAGGAGCTCCTATCCTTTGCAACAGTGTAAATGGAACTGGAGAACATTATGCTAAGTGAAATAAGCCAGGCAGTGAAAGACAAATACCATATGATCTCACCTTTAACAGGAACCTAAACAACAAAACAAACAAGCAAGCAAAATAGAACCAAAGACTGAAATTGAGAACATGCTGACAGTGACCAGAGGGAAGAGGGAAGGGGATTATAGGGAGAAAGGGTGAAGGGTTCGCAGAAACGATTATAAAGGACACATGGACAATAACAACTGGGAGAGGGGTGGAAACAGAGGAGGGAGGTGGGGAGGGCTGGAGTGGTAGAGGGACTGGAGGGGGAAGGCAGAAAACTGTACAACAATTTAAAAAATGTTTTAAAAAATTTTAGGATTGTTTGGTCTAGTTCTGCAAAAAATGCCCCTGGTATTTTCATTGCATTGAATCTACACATTGCTTTGGGTATTGTGGACATCTTAACAATATTAATTCTTCCTATCCATGAGAATGTCATATCTTTAGATTTATTTGTGCTTTCTCCAATTTCTTGTATCAATGTTTTAAAGTTATCAGATACAAGTCTTTCACCTCCTTGGTTATATTTATTCCTAGGTAATTTGCTCATTTTGATGCTTTTGTACATTAAGAAATAATTGTTTCTTAATTTCTCTTTCCAGTCATTATTAGTGTATGGAGATACAACAGAATTTTGTATATTAATTTTATATCCTGCAACTTTATTGAATTCTTCATTAGTTCTAACAGTATTTTGGTGGAATCTAGGGTTTTCTAGATATAGTATCTTATTACCTGCAAATAGTGACAATTTTACTTCTCCCTTTCCTGTTTGGATGTCTTTTTTTCTTTTTCTTGCCTAACTGCTCTGACTAGGACTTTGGGTCATTGTGTTTTCATTTTCATTGTCTCAAGATATACATACTTTGATTTCTTCCTTGATATTGTGATTAACCAATTGTTTAGTTGTGACAGGCAACCCCCATGTTAGGCTACTTTGTACTTTGTAACTTCCGAGTTAGGACCCTGTGCTTCTGTGCTAGGACCCCGCGCTTTGCTCCTTTGTCTCCCATATTAGGTAGTTAGACCTAAGTTTCACATTTAGCTTCTGTAACCTCGCTTTGCCACGTAGGCAGGGGGTCCGAGGCTATTTAGACCCCGGAAAGTTAGAGATTGGGGCTCAGGATTTGGGTTTTCTCCCTGAGCCCACGTGTAATAAAGAATCGTGCTCCGCCATCTCTCCTGCGTGTGAGTTATTTTCTGCAACATAGTAACATGTTATTTGTCCTCCACCTGTTTGCGTGTTTTGTAGTTTAATTTTTATACTTGATTCCTGATTTCATACCACTATGATCAGAGATGTTTGACATGATTTCAATTTTCTTTTGCTTTAATTTTATTTTAATCATTGTTCAAGTACAGTTTTCTCCCCTTTACTCCCAATCTAGCCCACCCATCCATCCCTCCCAATTCCCTCCCATTACCACCCTCCCCCTAGTTTTTGTCCATGTGTCTTTTAACTTTGTTCCTGTAAACCCTTCCCCTTTTCCCCTGAAATTCCCTCTTCTCTCTCCTCTGGTCACTTTCTGCCTGTCCTCTATTGCAGTGTCTTTGACTATATTTTGCTTGTTTCACTGTTTTGTTGTTTAGGTTCCTGTTAAAGGTGAGATCATATGGTATTTATCTTTCACTGCCTGGCTTATTTCACTTAGCATAATGCTTTCCAGTTGCATCCATGATGTTGCATAGGGTAGGAGCTCCTTCTTTCTTTCTGCTGCATAGAATTCCATTGTGTAAATGTACCATAGTTTTTTTATCCATTCATCTACCAATTTTCTTAATTTAATAAGATTCTTTTGTAGCCTAACATGTATTCTACCCTAAAAAATGTTCTATGAGCACTTGAAAAGAATGTATATTCTTTTGCTTTTAGCTGAAATGTTCTAAAGATATCTATTAACCTCATCTGGTCTAATGTGTCATTTATGGGTCCTGTTTCCTTATTGATTTTCTATCTGGCTGAACTATCCCCTGATGTCAATGAGGTAGGTGTTAGAGTCCCCCACTATTACTGTATTACTGTCTATCTCTCCCTGTAGGTCTGTCAATATTTGACTTGAATATTTAGGTGCTCCTATTTGGGGTGTATAAATATTTAAAAGAGTTATAAACCCTTGTTGGATTGATCCCTTTATCACTATGAAATGCCCTTTTTTGTTTCTTTTTACAGATTTTATTTTAAAGTCTATTTTGTCTGATACAACTATCGATGCCCTTTTACTTTCATTTTATATTTTATCATTTTCCAATTTTTTTCCAATCCATTTATTTTCAGTCTATATGTATCTTTCAATGTGAGCCAGACCTCTTATAGGCAACCTATGTACAGATATATTTATTTTTAGCCATTAAGCCACCCTATGTCTCTTAATTGGTGTGTTTAGCCCATTTATATTTACAGTAACTATTCATAGGTAGGTAGCTATTGCCATTTTATTGTTTTCTGATTGTTTTTATAGTTCCCTGTTCTTTGCTTTTGTCTTTATCTCTTCTCTTCAACACTGATGACTTTCTACAGTGTGTTTGTATTCCTTTCTCTTTATTGCTTGTATATCTCTTATAGATTTTTGGTTTGTGATAATGATGTGCTTCATACATACCACACTATGTTGACAGCAGTCTATTTTAAGTTGATAGTGGCTTATATTCTAATACATTCTAAAATCACTACCTTTTTTACTCAATCCCTCTATATTTATGTTTTTGTCATTATTTTTACTTCTTTTGGTTGTGTGTTTGTGTATATTCCTTAATTTGTTGTTATAATCACATGTGATCCTAGGACCCATTGTGATTATTGAAAGTTCTATTTTTCTTTATAAATAAGGCTTATAAAAAGATGATAATTAACCAGAAAATCTCTAAGACTGAGTAAACCAAGTTGTAAAAATAAAGTATCACACTGTGATGTGACTAGGGCATTTTGGACGGCAATTTCTCAATATTCTCTAGTATTCACCTAAAAACTTCACTCCCTTACTTTCTTTTACAAGTTCATGTTAAAATACCACATAGATGGCTCAGGTTGGGTACAAACTAAATGCACATAAATGGCAGAATGATTACAGGACATCCATACTTAAAAAGAGCAGATAACATACTTCAACAAAATGAAGGCCATATATGACAAACCCACAGCCAACATCATACTCAATGGGCAAAATCTAAAAGTGTTTCCCTTAAAACCAGGAACGAGACACACATGTCTGCTCTTAACAATGTTATTCAATATAGTACTAGAAGTCTTAGCCACAGCAATCAGACAAGAAGAAAAAATAAATGGCATACAATCTGGAAAGGAAGAAGTACAACTGTCATTATTCATAGGTGACATGATATTGTATATAGAAAACCCTAAAAACTCCACAAAAAAATGCTACTAGATCTAATAAAGGAATTTGGCAAAGTAGCAAGATACAAAATTATTCAGAAACCGGTGGCATTTCTATACACCAATAACAAACTATAAGAAAGAGAAACTAAGAAAATAATTCAATTTACTATTGCAACAACAAAAGTAAGAAACCTAGGAATAAATTTAACCAAGGAGGTAAAAGACCTGTATTTGGAAAACTATAGGACATTGAAGAAAGAAATTGAGAAAGATACAAATAAGTGGAAGCATATACCATGTTCATGGATTAGAAGAATTAACATCATTAAAATATCCATACTATCTAAAGATTCCATACTAGCTATAGATTCAACACAATTCCTATTAAAATATCAATAGCATATTTCACAGATCTAGAAAAAAATTCCAAAAATGTATTTGGAACCAAAAAAGACCCCAAAGTACCTCAGCAATCTTGAGAAAAAAAAAACAGACTTGGAGGTAACACAATACCTGATATGAAACTATACAAGGCCACTGTAATCAAAACAGCCTGTCACTGGCATAAGAACAGGCATATAGATCAATGGAACAGAACATAAAGCCCAAAAATCAACCATGGCTGTGTGGTCAATTAATATCTGACACAGGAGGCAAGAGCATAAAATGGATGACAAACAGTCTCTTCAACAAATGGTGTTGGGAAAATTGCACAGGTGCATGAAAAAAATGAAACTGGACTACCAACTTACACTATACACCAGAATGAATTCAAAATAAATAAAAGACTTACACAGAAGTCAAGAAACCATACAAACCCTAGAAGAAAACATAGGCAGTAAATTCTCAGACAATTCTCGTAACAATATTTTGCCAATATGTCTCCTAGGGTAAGGGAAACAAAGGAAAAAATAAATGCAACTATTTAATACTACAAACTAAAAAGCTTCTGCACAGCAGAAGAAACCAACAGCAAAATAAAAAGGGAATCCACTCTAGGGAAGAACATATTTACCAATGATACATTTGAAAAGGGGTTAATTTCCAAAATATATAAAGAACTTAACACAGGTCAACACCAGGAAGACAAACAATACAATTTAAAAATGGACAAAGGACCTGAGTAGACACTTCTCCAAACAGGACATAAAGATGACCAATAAACATACGAAAAAAAATGATTAGTGTCATTAATCATCAGAAAGATGCAAGTTAAAACCACAATGAGATGTATCTCACACCTGCCAGAATGACTGCCAACAGTAAGTCAACAAACAAGTGCCGGCAAGAACGCAGAGAAAAGGGAACCCTAGTGCACCACTGGGGGGAATGCACACTGGCACAGCCACCGTGGAAAACAGTATGGAGATTTCCACGGTGGCTGTGGAGAAATGGAAGAATGGAACTGCCTTTTGACCCAGAGATCCTACTCCTGGGAATATATCTTAAGAATCCTGAAACACCAATTCAAAAGAATATAGGTACCCTTAATTTATAGCAGCATTATTTACAATAGCCACGATCTGGAAACAGCCCAAGTATCCATTCGTAGATGAGTAGATTAAAAAGTGTGGTACATTTATACAATGGAATACTATGCAGACATAAAAAGAAAGAATTCTTATCTTTTTTACAGAATGGAGAATGGATGACCTGGAGACTATTATGCTAAGTGAAATAAGCCAGTCAGAGAAAGACAAATACTGTATGATCTCACTTATATGCAGTATAATTAACTGGAACATAATTAACAAAATAAGCTGATGAATAAAATAGAAACAGAGACATGGACACATGAGCAGACTGACAGCTGTCAGCAGGAAGGACTGACGGATGAAAGAAGGTGAAGGGATTAGCCAAAGGACATGTATGCATTGCCCAAATACAGACAACAGTGTGGTGACGGCCAGAGGGAAGGAGTTTCAGAGGGTGGGTGGATATGGGCACAGGGGGGAAAAATGGGGACATCTGTATTAGTGTCAACAACAAAAATAAAGTAAAAAAAAGAGAAAAATAAAAGAATACCAGACAACCAAAAAGAGAAAACAAAAATAAATTTAAACAAACAAACAAACCCCCCCCCCAAAACTAAGGCCCTGGCCAGGTGACTCAGTGACGGGAGCACTTCCCCATGCACCGAAAGGTTGCCAGCTCAACTCCTGTTACGGCACATTCTTTGGTTGCTGGTTCGATCCCCAGTCAGAGCACATTAGGGAAGCAACTGTTGGATGATTCTTTCTCACACTGATGTTTCTATTCCTCTTTCCTTCTCATTCTGTCTCTCTCTCCTGCCCTCCACTCTAAAAACAGTGAAAGTATTCTCCTGTGAGGAAAAAAAAAGCTAAGAAAAAATAACAACAAAAAAAAGAATACCAAATAATAGTTAAAGTGTAAGGCAAATCCACATATTCTAAGATGCAAAGAATTTAAGTCATAGCGTTAGTTGGAAAGAAACAAATTACAAAAGAATATGTATGGTATAATGGCATTATGTAGGGAAAAACCCCACAAAACAAATTCCTATATTTATGGGGGATATACACTTCAAATCAATAAAAGTTCTTATATGGGGGAGGGGAGCGATAGGGTATGGAAAAGAAGATTTGAGGGCTCTTGCTTTGTCTGCTTTTTTGTGTTTTTAAATAAGAAGTCTATATTCACATACCACCTGAGTGTTTTTTGAAAAATGGAAAGCATTATAAAAAAAAATAATATACTTACACAAATAAGAACTTAAAAGAATTCTGAGTTGGAATAAACAATTTACATGTGCAAAAAGTTTAACATCTCACACTGTACAAAAGATTACTAATAAGTAAAAAATAATAATTAGAAATACCATTTTGATCATTTCTTTGTTTTGGCCAAGTCATCTTGAATTGTACTGTGCTGTATGTTAGTTTTTAAAAAATAATAATTCACTTAAGCTACATTAGTATTTAGACAGTATTTGTTATAAGGGTCATTTTACAGAGGGTAAAACTGGGAGTTGAAGGAAGTGTGTGAGTCCTGAGTTCATGTAAATCTGTGCAAATTTATAGCCCACCAGCTTTCTAGTGTACCACATGACCCCCTCCCCCCGCCACATTGTGATCTTTCGTTACGTGGTGAAAAATGGCAAGTATAACTTACTGAGTTGAAAGCATAAGACTTTTCTCCAAAGAGCCTGTTGGCAGTTCTAAGCACGTACTTGGTGCCCGTCCTGTTAACTTCGGTGAGAAGCGATCGGAAACCCTGGTGGGCATCTTCACCTCCACCTCCGCTCTTACTTAAAGAAAGTGCCTAAAGTAAAAACAGAACAAAAATGTTCAACTTCAGTATGCTTGGACTTTAGGAAATTGGACACAACACTAAATTCTGTCTAAGAATTGTACAGGTCCTCACTACAGCTTAAAAGAAGATTCATTTAGTTAAAGACAGAAAGTAACTTGAAAGCCACTCTATCCCTATAATACTTCCTGCACAGAGTCAGAGCCCTGTCCATACTGGCAAGAGAAGAAAATGCCCCTCTCAAACCTAGGTTCTGGGTGCTCAATTCTTGTAGTCTGTCTAAAAATAAGGCTGTCAACGTGGCTTTTCATTCTAGTAAAGACAGGCCACTCCTGATACCAAAAGGTGCAGCCTCTCCCCTGGTCCTGGGTCCAGACTGTCCCTGTGATTGCTCTAACCACAGAATGCAAGAGAAGTGACACTGGGCCTTGAAAGGCCTGGTAGCTTCACAGTTGTTCTCCTGTACCCCCGCCACCATGCTGTAAGGAAGTCTGAGCTGTCCTGCAGAAGTCATGCAGAAATCCCTGGAGAGCAGCAGCACAGGGGGAGAGCTACTTATAGAATGGCAGCCTCAGCCAACAGCCAGCATCGAGGCCCCAGACATGTGATGGAGGCCTTTCTTGGACCATGAGTGATCCCAGCTGGCACCCTGGGGTCAGGCCACAAAATCTGAAAGATAATCAACCATTGTCATTTTGTTCCACAGCCACAGAAGATCCATGCAACAATCTAGACATGGAGTTGCGCCATAACAAAACCTACGGTGTCTAGCACTTGCTTCAAACCTGGGCAGCTGACAGAGGCTAAATGAAAGGGGTCAGGAGACCGTGAGGTGAGGCTAGGAGGACAGAGAAGACATTCCTACTGAAAGCTGGAGAAAAGAAGATCATGCATGTACTGGCGGAAGAACTGGACAGACTGTCACCTACAATGAAGGGTAAGGTTGGACCTTTTGCCAATGAATCATGAACCTGGTTAAGGAGATGTCCACAAAACATGTGGGGGTTTTTTTAGCTCCCTAGATAAAGTATGGGAATGTAAGCATGAACTAAAGAAAAAAAAATTGTTTCATTTTCAAGCAGAATTTAAAAGAAATATTTCCAATGTAGGACTTGCTGGGTAGAAAATAAAAATGTTTCTAATGTTTCTTATTCCCAGACTCTCCAGCAGGCAAATGATTCTAAAAATAAGAAGTGATCTCAGAGCAATAATCAAATCCAAGCCACAGACCCCAAGGGCAAGATAAAGATCCACTTTGTTAAAACCTTAGAAAAATTAAGGAAATGTCTCACAGACCCTATTGCTAGGCAAACAGGCCTTCTGAGCATCTTAAGGACATTGTCCCCCAGAACAGTCCTGCCTCAAACAGGCATTAGACATGTGCTTTTGTCCAATGAAGCAGATTTAAGTTATATAGAAATCCCACAACTGTTTAGAATACCTGCTGACACCTTTTCTTAGACTTCCAGCCTCCAGAACTGGCAGGAAATAAATTTCTATTTTTTTAATGTGTTTTTTTCTGAAAGATTTTATTTATCTATTTATTTATCTATTTATCTATTTATTTATCTATCTATTTTTAGAGAAAGGGAGGGAGAAGGAAAGGGAGAGAAACATCAATGTGTAGTTGGTTGCCTCTTGTGCACCCACTACTGGGGACCAGGCCCCCAACCCTGGACTGTTCCCTGACTGAGAATTGAACCGGCGATCCATTGGTTCACAAGCTGGTGTTCAGTCCACTGAGAAACACCAGACAGGGGCAAATTTCTCTCGTTTAGACCACTTAGTGCATGGTACTTGGTTATGGCAGCTCTAGCAGTCTGAGACACCTCCCTTTATAATACATGAAGGGCATGTCCACAGCATATTGTCACCACTGCACATTAGAAGGTGAGGGGGCAATAATTTTTCTGTAGTTCACAAAGCTCTGCACCCAGGAACCCCATTGAGTAGCCCAATAGTCCTCTTCCTCCTAAATTTCAAGCCTGAGTATGGCCCAATGATGATATTAGACTCTGTGATCTTGGGAGGGTTAAGTGTATCTTACCCATGCAAGGGCTATGAACCAATAGGAGCCAGAAGGCAGACCATGGCTCTCAGGGAGGGGCGCCAGTGAGCTGTGTCTTCAGTGTGCGTGCCCTGTATAGCCCCTCTGGCAGCTGACTCTGGCCATGTGACTGGCTTCAGTGAACAGTGCATGAGAAAGTGTGACAGAACGGAGGCTTGATGAGTACTTGCACATTTAAGCGTGTCCTCTTGTAAGCTAGACACTGTCCGATGAAGAAGCCCAAGTACCCTACCAAAGAGACACCATGTGATGGGAGCCCTAGGGGCCGAGGCAGCCCACAGAGGAGGCCACCTGAATGGAAGAGGCCCGAGGCCCCATGCCAGTGACTGAGCAGAGCCCAGTGGAACAGAAGCACCACCTAATCCATCCAGAGAAATCTTCATCTTAAGTGCTAACTTTTGGGGTAGTAGTTACTCAACAACAAATAACTGAAACACCACTGAAAGGTTTGACAGTTATATAAGAAAATTAAAATAAATTTTTTAACAATTGAAAAGCATTTGACAATACCCAAAGACTACCAGCGGACTCAACCTGGACCTTGTGACTTTGTATCTATGTACTCACAAGCTCCTGGACAAACAATCACCAGGCAGTGGTGAAATCACTCGTTCTCCTAGGGTGCCACTCCACCCCTAACAGATCAGGGGTGCTCACCCCAAGGCACTTGCACAGGGCTGACATGTCCCTCCCTGGCAACACTTTACCCACACTCCCGCAACACTACCAGAGAGTGAGTCCTTTGGGATGTGAAAGGTGGAAGAACAGTTAACTGACAAATTAATAGTGTTTACTGTGGTCCAGAAATGGCGTCAGACACGTACCTGGACCATCTGGGCAGCAGTGTTTCCCTTTGCCCCCAGGAGGACCATGGCCAGGGCAGAGGAGATGCTCATGGGAGAGAAAAACACATTTTTTGAGTTGTCTTCACCCAGCTTTCTCAACAGGTTTAAGGCAAAAGTACCATTTGCTTCCGACAGAGCATCCATGCTGGTGAGTCTGAAACAATGGACTTGAAATCAGTATCGCATAAATACAAGTTTACACACTGACTGCAACTCACTATGTTCACAGTTACCACTGATACTTCGGGTCTATCAGCAAATATGTGCACATCCGAAACTCTATTTCTTTGAGGCAAACCTCAAAATTATTTTGTGTGTTTCTAATATTAAGTAAAAAGAAAATTAAAAGTTCAGTTTATAATGTGATCCTGGTTTGTGGGGGGGAGGGGAGGACTTATACCTGCACACTTATCTGTAAGCCCAGATAAAATGGAGAAAGATAGACACTCAGCCACTTACCCTAGTTAGCTTCCCGGGGGAGAGGTCGCTAAAGGAGTTATGCACTCTTGGTTCTGTTTCTGTATTGTTTGGTGTGTTGTATGGGCTTATAAGCATTACTTTATAATTTAAAAATCATTCCTAATGATAAATCCAATCACAAAGTGACACAAGAAAAGATGGTTGAATGTTTTTATAATGTAGAAGAGAAGACTCCATTTTAGGGTACCCTGAAGTCTTAAGATAAAAGAGATGTAAGCCACTGTAAAAAAATGACATTAGCTATAGACTAAGGGGTGGGAGAAGCGAAAGCAGGGCCAGCTCTGGGGTAGGCACAGAGTCAGCAAGGAAGAGTCTGCACCTGCAGATTAGCTGCGGGCTGGCAGGTTCATGTGTAAAGAACAAGTCAGGCTCCTGAGGTCAAGATAGTGGAGGCTCCTGGGATTTGATGGTTCCTGGCTATTGTCTCTTCTGGGTAATTTTGGAACTAGCCACTTAGAAATTAATCCTAAATCCCAACACAGTATACACAGGAGAATGAGAGTCTTTTTTTGTCAGAGCTGGTCCACGGCTACTAACAGGCTAACTGTTCTCTCTCTCACTCGGTGACAGCTGTCGTTTTAATGTAGAACATCTCAGAATTTTTCTTGTCACAAGCTAAGGAGCGAGACACGCTGAACTCCAGGCCAATGCCCTATGTTTGGACTGCTACCCTAAAAGTCATTTCTCAAGGGAGAGCCTGAAGGGTGCGTCCAGGAGGAACCAGTAAGGGGACAAAGGCAGTGGAGGGCCTGTCAGTCAGGAGCTGCAGATACAGCATAGCAGGCCCCTGGAGGAGGGGTCTCTGAGGGAACAGCATCTTTTAAAACATTGACCAAACTAGTATTTCCCAGTTAAGAGAGTGGGGAAATGACTCACCTGAGCAGTGAGTGGGAACCCACAGAACAAGAAAAGGGGAGAGCAAGAGCAGCAGTTTCGGGGCATGAAAGGTGTCTAACTGAAAGACCTGTGAAGACTGCAGAGCTAACCCATTCTTCCCCGGCACGCCTTCCCATTTGCGACTGTGGTCACCGAGTAACATAATGGCCCCCACACTACGAAGAGGACCGAGGTTTTGCCACCCAGAAGCTAGCTGCCTTTTGGGATATTAACTTTAAGGTGGTTATTAAGAAACAAAAGACTCAAAAAGAACCTTTGAACTTCTCCCTTTTCTGCCTAAGAGATGCAGAGGGAAACTGCACCTTCAGGAAGGAAACCGAGGATGTTCACTTCAGCCTAATTTGAATTAAGAATGACATACAGGAAGGCATCAAGCAGGGGCCTGGTAGCCAGATTACCCCATGTCCCCTTGAGGCAAAAATCCACCTGCCATGTGTGTTTGGCTGTTCCTCAATTACCTGTAAGTGTGATTCCCACTCCTGAAATCTAACAACCCATTCCCCCACCCCTTCTCCTGTGTCCAAGATGAAAATATATACCAAATTTTGCCTCATTGTCTTTGGAATTTTCTTGCTTATGTGAATTCCCCATAGACTTGTATTAAAATTTGATTTTCTACTATTGATCTGTCTCTGTTGATTTGATTAATAGACCAACTAGAAGAACTTAGAAGGTGGAATAAAAAGTGTTATTTTTTTCACCCCTCATAGCTGAATAAGGTGTCCCCATTTAAATCCATATAACCTGTAATTCTCCATTTATATAGCAAAAGAGAATGCAGATGTGATTAAATTAAGGACTTTGAGATGAGATTATCACTGAGATAGGAAAGATCATTCAAGTGGTCCCTAAATGTAGTCACAAGAATCCTTACAAGAGGGAGGCAGAGGGAAATTTCACTGAAGAAGAAGGCACTATGAGGGCTGAAGCAAGATGCTGCCCTGCTGACTTGGACACTCAAGGGAAGGTGGACAACCAATGAGGGCACAGAACGCAGCTCTAGAAGCTATAAGCTCTAGGAGATAGATTCTCCTCTTCAGCTTCCAGAGGGAGCAAGGCCCTCGGTGCCAACACCTCAATTCCACTCAGTGAAACTTATTTCAAACTTCTCTGGCCTTCAGAACTATGAAAGAATAAACAAACTGAGTTTGTGGAAACTTCTCACAGGAGCCACTGGACACTAATATAATTAATGTAATTGATACATTTGTTTACTGTCCTTGTTTAAACATTTGGTTCTCAAACTCTTCTTTACTCATTATACAGAATATTGGGGCACTGACTACACCTGGTTTGCTGAGACTTTCATACATATCTTAGATCACTACTGTATTCTGTCGTGTAGGATGAGCTCCCATGTATAATGCACAATCACATTTTTGGCCCAAACTTTCAAGAAAAAAATCTTTCGTTTTAATTTTTTCATTTAATTCTTTATTTATTTATATTTAGAAAAAAAACAATGATCGTATTCTAGGGTATAATTTTGCATACAGGTATTGTTATTGCTTTCTAGAGTTATACTTTTAACACATAAGCACAAATAAAGGAATTAAAAACATTTCTATGGGTACGGAATTAGTACTACCCATGCAAAATGCACATCTTCATTTTTCCCTCAAAAATTTGGGCAAAATCTCTGGCTGGTATGGTTCAATGGATTGAACGCAGGTCTGCCAACCAAAGGGTCGCTGGTTTGATTCCCAGAGCACATGCCTGGGTTGCTGGCCAGGTAGGTCCCCAGCAGAGGGCGTGTGAGGGGCAGCCACACACTGATGTTTCTCTCCCTCCCTTCCCTCTCTCTAAAAATAAGTAAATAGAATCTTTAAAAATTAAAAATGCAAAAATTTGGGCAAAAAACCCTGCGCATTATACACAACAAAATACGGGTAGTTTTTAATGAAAATACAATGGATCGTATACATTATTAAAATGCTTCTGCATAGAACTGATGCTTTGATGATACAGAAATAACTTGAAGATTTTGCAGAGCCCTGGAAAAAGCAATATAAATAAAAGTAGGCATTATACAAAACTGGTGCGAAATTACATATATTTTCAGTTATCTGGATTTTATATCAGGAAAAGCTGCCTGCTTATCAATTTTCAGAGAAACAGGTGGTAAAACTGTCACCATCAGTACTTAGCTAGAAAGGGGGAGCAAAGGGACTTAGATATCGAGCTCAATGAAATAGGGAGGATGAGCCTGTTTGCCTCACCAGGAAGCTACAGCTTTTCACACTCCGGAGCACTACAGAACTACTCCTCCACGATGGGATTAACAGCCCTCCCTTCCAGCCTCTGGTATGGCACTGCTGGGGAATGCAGGGAAAGTTCTGGGCAATAGAGACCTGTGAGTCTAACTAGGGGGTGTAAACCCATCCAAAGCCCAAGAAAACTTAAGAAGTTGATTAGTCATTTTGAAAAGACACCTCGTCCATACGAAACCCAAGGTAACAGAATCCCAGGGGAACACAAATCAATCTCTCTCTCTCTCCACCCCCCAGCCAGGTAATAACTCCCCCACTTGCACTAGCCTGCTCTCTCCAGAACCACACGGCCTTAACAGCCACATGACCCATGGCAGTGGGGCTCCAGTGCAGGCTCCCAGAAGGAGCCTAAATACTGCAGCACAGCAAAGGACTACAGCTGGAAACACACACTAAACTGGCCAGATGCTGGACTGGACTGGACTTTAATATGGAGTCCAAAAACTCTGCAAAGTGACCTTCATCCTAGCCCTATTGAAGACAAGATTGGACCTTTTCCATGGCAAGACAGATGGAGATGGGGACATTGGGAAGTCAGGAAGGGAACCCCCTTAATTTTACACCATCAGTAAAGCTCACCATGGAGCCCACCCTCCCATGCAGGTCTCAGGAAATTCTTTTCCTCCAGGCACTGCAAGAACTTATTTTCCACCAATAACAAAATGGGGAAATTTCTGAATTAGTAATTAGAAAAGAAGGAGATATCCCAAAGCAAGACACACCATCTTGAGCATTCCTAATACAATCAAATGTCAAGACTCAGACAAGTGTCTGTGGATCCATTCCACCACACTGGTCATCTCTTGCCTAGGACAGTGACATCTCTGGCTTTGGCCCTAAAATGGCTCAGCCCACATAGAGAGGTTGCTGGGTCATATAGCCCCTAGTCACTCAGCCTCTTCTAGGTGAACTGAGAAAGCACAGAGTTTTAGGACCCTGGGCATATTAGGTTTGTTCCAAGTTCAACTGGCCAAAGAAAGATTCCCTTCACACCTCACACAAGACTGTTACCATCCACACACATTTTCCCCTTAAATGTTGAAGGAATATTAATTCAAATGGAAATGCCAACCTAAGAAAGACCATGAATAAAACACTGTGTATCTGGTAATGTCCCTAACAAATCTGTTTTAGACTTTGACCTTTCTGTCACTGATACCAAAAAGGCCCACCCGCCTTCCCTCTCCCACAGGGCAGGCACCAGCTGACCAGTCCTCAGCGCTGGACTGCTGCTGAGCAGAAACCGGTGCTTTTTTGTTTCTTTTTGTCATGGAAATTTGAGACCAAAAGATCAACAGTTACTCAACATAAAACAGGCTCGGTCTCCTGAAAAATACTGAACTGAAAGAAAAACAAGGACATTCAGAAGAAAAGGGAGGAGTCCGGAAGGAGGCAGGGTGTACACTCCCAGCTCCGGAGCCTTGCCTGAATAAAGCACTTGATTTCTGTGCCCTGCATGAGAAAGGGGATATACCGATAATCTGTTTTCCCTTCTGTCTTTAACATCCTGCAGACATTAACATTAATGCGCAAGAGGAGCAAAAACGGCTCACACTCCAGAGCTCATGAAAGTCCATAGCAGCATTACATTTGAAAGGCGCCTTTCAGGGCTATTGATTTTAACCTGTTAAGAAACAAAACTCAAAAAAAACCTTTGACCCTCCCTCCTTTCCTGCCCAAGAGATTCAGACAGAGAAACTGACTTCTGGAAGGAGATCTGAGGATGCCAACTTAGCCTGATTCTTATTAAGTATGGTAAACAGGAAGGCTTCAGGCAGGGGCAGATAGCTAGATACCCGCCTTGTCCCACTGTTTCTGATTTGCCTGGCAAAATTCTCCTGCCATGTGTGTTCCACTCTTCCTCATCTACCTGTAAACCACCCCCTCTCACTTCTCATATCTAAGACCCCTACCCCCCATTTTCTCCTTTGTCCAAAAATATCTTACATACCTGTAAGCAGGCAACCCCCATGTTAGGCTACTTTGTACTTTGTAACTTCCGAGTTAGGACCCTGTACTTCTGTGCTAGGACCCTGAGCTTTGCTCCTTTGTCTCCCATTTAAGGTAGTCAGACCTGACTTCCGCATTTAGCTTCTGTAACCTCGCTTTGCCACGTAGGCAGGGGGTCCGAGGCTATTTAAACCCCGGAAAGTTAGAGATTGGGGCTCAGGATTTGAGTTTGACCCCCTGAGCCCGCGCGTAATAAAGAATCGTGCTCCGCCATCTCTCCTGCGTGTGAGTTATTTTCTGCAACAATACCCAAGGGTGCCTCACAATCTTTGGAATTTTCAAACCTATGTGAGTTCCCCATGCACATGTATTAAAACTTTGATTTTCTCCTGTTAATTTGTTAATTTAAGTATTAGCCCAGCTAGAAGAACTTAGAAGGTGGGAAGCATTAATTCTTTTACCTCCCACACATTTCTCAGTTGAAGATGACTGATGATAGCCTTTAAAGATAAAATTATATTCATGTCCTATAAAAATTGCTAAATAAATAAGAAACAATAAATCAACGATGCCCTGGAGGTTTATCCAAGGTATGCAGGGTAATTGTTTAGCAGAAAATATATTCGCCATAAAGTAACTGGTTATTCCTGTTATGATAAAGGTACTTAAAAAGAAAATACTTTCCATACTTCCTTAACATGACAAAGATTACCTCCTTTAGCAGCCACCATCATCACTGATAAAATATTAGAGGCGATTCTCTTGTTTCCCAAACAGATACATGATACAGACATCTGTTATCTGATACTTGTGTAACTTTGTTCTAATAGTTCTGGCCAAGACAAAAAGAGCTCGTGAAACATAATTAGAAGAAAATTTATCGGCAATAAAACAAAATAAGCATAATTAGCAAACTATGTAATGGCCTATTTAAAAGGCAGCTAAAACCAATGAAATACTTTCTATTTCTTTTTTAAAGATTTTATTTACTCATTTTTTAGAGAGAGAGGGGAACGAGGCAGAGAGGAAAAGTAACATCGACAGGCTGTCTCTTGCATGCCCCCAACTGGGGATGTGGCCTGCAACCCACACATGTGCCCTGACTGGGAATCAAATCAGTGACCTTTTGGTTCTTAGGTAGAAGCTCAATCCACAAAGCCACACCAGCCAGGGCATGGAATACTCTTAAATTTGATAAGAAAATGCAGTAAAAAGGGCTTCAAAAAGTTTATTAAGAAAACCAACTAAAAAAGACTGCAGTAGAAATATGTACCAAGGATAGTAGCAAAACATTTACCAAATAAATAAATAATGAAAAAAAAAGTTTAAGAAAAACAGCCCTGACCAGTGTCGCTCAGTTGGTTGGGCATCATCCCACAAAGCAAAGGGTCACCAGTTCAGTTCCCCATCAGGGCACATGCCTGGGTCACAGGTTTGGTCCCTCGTCAGGGCTTGTGCAAAAGGCAACTGAATGACGTTTCTCTCTCACATCAATGTTTCTCTCCCTCTCTTTCTTCTTCTCTTCCCCTCTCTAAAAAGAAATATTTTTTAAAAAAGAAAAAGAAAACAATAGCTAATAATTATATTAAAAAGTTTTAACTTCAGAAAACTATACATTTTTTAGTATATTTATGCACTAGGTCCTATGTTAGCACTTTTCCTAAAGATCCTTACAACCTTGTGAGTCATGTTGAGAATATCATCATTGGACAAGCAAAGAAATCAAGTCTTAGTTCTTTGAGTGCCGTATCCCTGCAGTCACAGGACTACAAGTCGCAGAGAGAGGGTTGGAAACCAGGTGTGTGTGACTCTGGAGTTCACTCTCTTAATCACTGTGTTAATATTGCCTCTCTCTACCCCATTTTCTGTGTATGTGTGACAACTTTTCCCCAAATGTTCTACATGTCAGTCACACCTTTTTGGTGATTCCTTCACGTGCTCAGATGCAAGGAACAGTCTACTAGCTCCCTTCTCCGCTCCCAGTCTCTCACCTGCTGGTGAGCAAAGGGGCTTTCATTTTCAAAGAGGAATTTTCATAGACAGAGAATGGCGTTTCCTATCAAAATACTTTAGTTAATGGTTAATTGTCAGTCCGGTGAAAATACTGTTTTCTCAAATAAAGCATACTGCTTACACAACAAAGAAATTATTTTTTCTTATAAATGTAAGCATTGGTTACATATATTAACAGATCAGACTTTTTAATGCAGTAAACACCTTTTAAACCAAACTTAAAAATTTCAACCAATCTTAGTAAACATTTAAACTTCTGTAAACCTAATAAATCAAAACTCACAAATCTAGTAAGCAAGAATCATCTAACACCTTCAAACATGTTTAAAAACACACAAAAAGTACAATTATTACAAAACATATTTCTATACCTGTACTTATTAAGTCCAGCACAAAGGTATTAAAAAACCATGGGTTTAATTTACCCTAGCTTTGTTATATACTTTTATACCTTTCCCCAGGCGTTAGTAATGCTTATTCTGGGGTCTTTGTACTACCCCAGGTGCTTCTCAAGCCCAGCACTCGTTGGGAGCTAAGGACATTTGAGTACTTGGGACAGTTTTATGATTCCAGTTCCCCCTTCACAGAGATTTTACAAGGCCTCAGTCAAACACCAAATGTCAGTGTCTTGTAGCATAGTGCCTTTCCTTAAAACAAAATATCATTTGAGTTTTCCTCTGTCTGGATTATATAACTTGGTTATATAATTTGGCTTAAACACTTTAATTTTTAGGCCTTTCAGATCATTTGTGTAACTACTGTGCTTCTTGGTGGAGGAAACTGAAACAATCAAACTGCTGACACAGCAATCATGGATGGATCATCACACAGCACTTCCTGAAACATTAGTGAAGCATATCTTGTGCCTTTTAACACATACCTTGTTTGCCCCATCTGAACTTACTAATGGACTCATGGCTTTTTACAAGTAATATATTTCAATTAGCTGGTATTTGTTTTCTCCTTGGTTCTCAGAGTGTCATAACTGGGATGGTGGGTTCTCTTTCAATTGGTTACTTTTTCTTGGGATGTAGTGATCTCAAACATCCTTGCATTGTTCCAACAATGAGGTCTTACACGCACATTTGAATTTCTTACCAGTCTAAACACACAGGTATCAGACCCTGTCCAGGTTTTGGGTTTTTTTAAACACACAATACTTAGGAAACTGGTTTTTCTGAGAGTGGAACATGATGCCAGGGACAGAGTCAACACAAAGAACAAATAACAAAATGCAGCAAGAGATGCAGTTAAGGGCAGCCTGTGAGTCCATGTGGCCTCCAGTAGTGTCCACCTGTCCATCCCATACTGAGCTGTCAATTCATCCAGCAGCCATCATCCCATAGCTCCTCCTGAGCTTGAACCAGACAAAGCAAATCATTCCAGAGGAGTTGTAAAGTACAAGACCTGAATCCTCAAGGAACTTGGAAGTTTTGGTGTTTTTTTGTGGGCCACACCAGTCCCAAAGCTGGATAGAGGTTTTTCTTCAAGTACCTAAAATATCACGCTGTGGAGAAGGACCACATTTTTGCCTCACAAAATGTGCCTTTTGGGATATTGATTTTTAATATGGTTATTAAAAACAAATGACTGAGAAAGATCGGTTCAACTGGCTCCCTTCACCTGCCTGTAGGAATTCAGACATAAAACCTGCTAAAGGAAAGTAGCATCATCTTAGCATCAAAATATAAACTAAAAGTGGTGGGGAATAAACCCAGCAAAGCCTTTTTCTTGTGCTCCCTTTGTGCCCCATTATCTCTGGGCGGCCCTGCAAGAATTTACATTTGTTTGCCACTTATTTGTGCTTTCTCACCTACATTTAAATTGCCTGCTTTCCCTTTAAAATCCCAGACCGCTTCCTTCCTCATATCACATAAAAAAAACTTTAAGAAATATTTATTCACTAGCAGAAAAACTAGGTATTAAAGCCTTTTCTTAGTACACAAGTTTGTACGTGCATGTGCGCAGGTGTGTGTATGTGCACAAGTCTCACAAGTCTTAGCTTCCTTTTTCCTTGCAGTATCACCAGTGACTTGGAATAGTTAATGTTCACAATTCATTTTATCCAATGGATCAAATCTTAATAATGTTTAAAAGGTGTCACTAAACCCTGGCTGCTGTGGCTCAGTGTATTGTGCGCCAGTCAGTGAACTGAAGGACCGCAGGTTCCATTCCCAGTCAGGGCACATGCCTGGGCTGCAGGCCAGGTCCCCAGTAGAGGCAACCACATATTGATGTTTCCTTCTCCTTCTCCCTTCCCCTCTGTCTAAAAATAAATAAAATATTTTTTAAAGTGTTACTAATTGTGCCTCTTGCCTTCCTTCATTAAGGATGTCTTAATCTCCCACAAAATTCAACTATTTAAAGATTGGTTTAATGGAAACTTGGGCTCCTGCTTTGTCCCTACCTTTGTTTTCTGGGTGTGTGTATGTGTGTTTAACTTCTCTGACCAGCAGTTAAGTAATATGTTAGCAATGACTATTCCTTCTACTTTACAAGTTTATTATAAACATTAAATAAACTAATGTCTTGCGCACAGTGGGTAGTCAATAAACGGTGGGGAAATTATACATTATTTTCTTTCTTCTGATATCTACGCTTAATCTCAGGTCCAGCAAATGGGAATGTAAGGTGTGTGACCTTCCCCAGATCATGCAATATATACTTGGTGTAATATAGGGTGTTCTTAGTATCAGCCAGTGATTTTCAACTTTTCTTGTCTCATGGCACACATAAACTACTAAAAATATATACATTTTTTCCAATCTGACAAGAAATAGGTATAATTTTGTTTAATGTAGGAAGAAACCCATAATTACCTACCCTTTCTGCTCCAAAGTGACTTTTTAAAAAGTCATATGCCTATATTTGTATATAAGGATTTCTGGTACCAAGAATCAACCAATCAGACACAACCTTATTATGAGATGTGACCAGTAAGATACAACTCTATTATATGACCTATATACTTGCGGTTCAAGACAGGACATTCACACTGGAGGGGTATTGTTGTCTGTTGTCTTTTTTTATTTCACAATCCAAGGGAAAAGAGGTCAATTTCCCTGACTAAATATGATAGGGGACCCCCCAAAAAGGAATTTATTTATAAAAATTGTGTATTTATTCTTACATGTGTAAACTTCAGTCACCTTCAAAGGACTCTACATTTGATGCAATACACCTATGGGGACTTTTTTCCACTGCTAAAAATAGTTCTTGAACTCATAAATTTTGATGCCTTTCAGTGCTGCTATTTTTTGTTTCATCTCTTCCACACTGGCACACACAAAAAAGTTGCTAGGGGCCAGATTGGGTGAACAGGGAGAGGGGGGCCCAGGGGTCGTGCTATTTTGGTCAAAATCTGTTGAACACTGTGCGTGGCATGGGTAGGTGCACTCATAAACCATCACTGAGTCTTCAAAAAAAATTCACTGAAGCCAAACACAGCCTCTCACAACAACGCCTGCTAGTACATTGATACACATGGGTTCCTAGAACACTCACCTAGTGGGGGAATCCTGAACTAAAGGGGATCTCCAGAAGATAATTCCAGTTTGGGGGGGATCCCCCTAATAGTCAGATATTGCATGTTTTAAAAATTCTTGCTGCACACCCAATTGAAAAATCACTGGTATAAGCAGACAAGAACGGTGATTCCATTCATTCTAATTGCACTCTACTGTTACTGGCTGTAGTTAACTCTAATGTACTAAACTGTAATAAAATGACTTGGATTGGAATTGGCCTCATATAATTTTAAACACTTGGTCTACTAGCCCCAAGTACAACAAAAAAATGTACCCTTTCTATCTGTGCTAGCATAAAATGAAAGGTGTAATTACTCGTTAGTCGTGAAACACTACAACACACCCCATATTAGCAATAACAGCAGTCATTCATCCATGTTACCACTGTGCACACTACTTAGCCCCAGCAACGCAACAACACTGCGGAACTTTAATCCAAAGATTAGCTTTGGCGTCCTCATCTCGCCCTATCAGTTCTAAACGACACAGAGGAGGAAGCAAGCAGGCTTGACTCATAACCTGTCATCGGTTACAACTGGGCCCAGGAAGTCCCAGCATTGACCCAGCTTACCTTTAGCATCTGAGTATTCCTGGTGGCATTTGAATTTAATTTGTTAGACCTCTCATTTCCAAAGCCGAGCTTGGTGTGGAGAGGGAAGAGGGGAAAGAAAGTGGCTTAAGTACCAATTACTTCTAGCACACAAACCCCAAGTAAAACTCTAAGTTTCCCCAGGTCCTGTTAGCCTTGAAGACACCAAATCAAGTAATATTTTGTCTGCAGTAAGTTTAATAAAAAGCGGAGAAGTAACAAGATCTGGAACGGTCCTCACTTTTATCTACGCAGGCCTAAGTGACCTCTGCAGTGCAGAATTCGCTAGCCGCCGGAGCACAGGCCACACCCAGTGCCAGGCGAGGGCCTAGCAGCCGGTAGCCGGGAGCCCCCGCGTCACGACCGGAGCCCTCTCATTCTCGGCGTCCCCCCCCAGCCACGCCCACTCCTCACCACTCCCCTATCCCCACCGGCTCCCAACGACTGGCGCGGGATGCGCGCGCCCGTCTCCCGGCCGCGGGGCGGGCAGGGTCACTGTAGTCGATGGAGAGGCTGGGATATTTGTGTCTCGGGGATGGGCGGGCGTCACCTGTGGCCTAGGGGCCCCACACAGCAACCAGGCAGGCTCGGCACCGCCCCCATGCCCCTGGCCGCCTCTCCAGCGGCGCGAGGCTGAGCGTAGCGTTCCTTACGAGGCTCGGCGTCCCGGGGCAGCCGCCGCCAAGCACAACTCACCGAGCGGCGTCACGGCACGCTGCTGCCACTGGGCTCCCCAAGCAAACCCGAGCCGGAAGCCACCCCCACCCCCCGCCCCTGTCCGCTCCAACCCTGGTCCGAGGGCTGCCCGGCGAGGCCCAGCCTCCCCTCCAACTCAGAAACTTGCCTGGTCTCCCGGTAGGTCGCACAACTGACCTGTACGTCAGAGTGTCTGCAAAGAAGCGGGAGTGAGCGAAGCAGCACTGGAGGGACTGGAACTGCTCCGGGCCTCTAATAACCTGTGGTGCTGGAAGGCGGGAGGAGTGGTGACGGTGAGCCAGAGCCCCACCCAAGCCGGAGTCCACCACCGCCCTCCGCCGTCTCTGTAGGTGGCAGGGCGCCAAGTGCCTTTCTGCCGCTCGCAACCCAGGAGCTGGGCAGATCCGCAGCCTCCGACTTGCTCGCAGTGCCAGAGAGACCGCGCCTACTTTCATGTCGCAGCTGTAGTCACCTCGCCCACTGACCAGAGAGTGTAATCAAAGGTCTGCCTCCCCCGAGGTTTTTCATCCGGGCGCAACAGTGCGCGACCCCACCAGCGGTGTTATGCAGGCTTTGTAGAAATTGTAAATTATGTCCTCAGTAAACAGGAAAGTGTTGGTTCCTGGTACATTGATTTAAGTTTTGATAGTGCAGAAGACAAATTTCACTTGAGCAAAGGCTACTCGATCCTTTTGTGTATCCAAAGACTCCGGTAATCCTCTGGACCCTGCGAATTAGGCTCCAGGGAACTGACAAATCATGCGAATATTGTGAAAGCCTGACTTGCCCTAAGTCTCATATCTTTGGCGCTCCTATACGTTGAAATTAAATTTCATTTTCTCCTGTTAAGATGTCAATGTCATTATTATATCCGCCAAAGAATCTAACCAAAAGCTGACAGGCAAATGAGGCTTATTGCCATCCTGAGCTAATGAGTGGGATAGAGGCCTGTGCCTTCAAATGGGAGGAGGGCAATTCGAAGACAGAGATAAGGAGAGCAGGTATTTGATAATCAGATGTTGACTCTATTGCAGAGCTGCTAAGTCTTGTGAATAAAAAAGCTACCTCTGGTAAATGCTCTCTTTTGGGACAGGCACTCTATTTAAATTATTTTAGGCAGGTGAGGGAGAAGGAAGAGTTTTCTCTAAATCTTCTGGGTTTCCATTTCCTTTAGCAAAAATAATCCACGTGCCAAAGTGGCACAATTTTGGGAGGCATACTCTGCTTCCCTTCAGATCATACTGCATTTTACTTCGTGGTGAATCCACATCTGCATGTTTATTTAGTTGTCCTATCCAAGAACATGCTATTTGCTCAGGGTTTTTTTGGGGGGGGAGTGTTTTATTTTATTATTTTTAATTTAATCTTTATTGTGTTTTTTCCATTACCATTTAGTCCCCTTATACCTCCCTAACCCCCATCAGTCACCACACTGTTGTCCATGTCCATGAGTCCTTTTTGCTCAATCCCTCCACCCGCTAACCTCCCCAGCCAACCAGCTGTCATCTGCTCTCCATCTACGAGTCTGTCTTTGTTTTGCTTGTTACTTCAGTTTGTTCATTAGATGCCACATATGAGTGAAATCATATGGTATTTGTCTTTCTCTGACTGCCTTATTTTACTTAACATAATGTTCTCCAGATCCATCCATACTGTTGTAAAGAGTAAAATTTTTTTTTCGTTTTTAATTTTATGGCCAGGTAGAATTCTATTGTGTAAATGCCCCATAGTTGTTTTATCCATTCATTTATTGGTGAACACTGGGGCTTCCCTATCTTGGCAATTGTAAATAACACTGTAATGAACATAGGGGTGTTTGTGTTCTTTCAAATTCGTCTCTTGGGTTCCTTCTGATATATTCTCAGAAGTGGGATTGCTGGGTGAAAAAGCAGATCCATTTTTAATTTTTTGAGGTAACTCCATACTGTTTTCCACAGTGGCTACACCAGTCTCCATTCCCACCAACATTGCAAAAGTGTTCCCCTTTCTCTCCACATCCTCACCAGCACTTATTGTTTGTTAATTTATCGATGGTAGCCATTCTCACAGGAGTGAGATGGTATCTCATCCTGGTTTTCATTTGCATCTCTCTGATGATTAGTGACCTTGAACATCCTTTCATATATCTATTGACCATTTGTATGTCCTCTTTGGAGAACTGTCTATTCAGGTCTTTTGACCATTGTTTTAAAGGTTTCTTCGTAGCAGTGGCCTGTATGGCTCAGTTGGTTGGGTATCCTGGCAAAACAAAAGGTCGTGGGTTCAATTCCCAGTCAGGGCACATGTTTGGGTTGCCATCCTGGTTGGGGCACATATGAGAGGCAAATTAGTTGTCTCCTGTACACACCCTGACCAGGGTATTGAACATCAGCCCAGGTATGTGCCCTGGCCAGGAATCAAACCCACAGCCTTTTGGTGTATGGGACAATGCAACGACAAACTTAGCCGCAACGACAAACTTAGCCGCAACGACAAACTTAGCCACACCGACCAGGGCTCTCCTTCTCTTTCTCCCTCCCTTCCCCTCTCTCTGTAAATTAATAATGAAAATATTTTTTAAAATCAATATAAAGTTTTCTTTATATAAGACTTGCACATTTTATGTTTAGTTTATTCCTACTTATTTTCTTTCTATTGATATTATAGGTAGAAACTTTTTTCCATTATACTTTCTTTTGTTTGTATATAAAAATATTAACTGTTTTTATGCATTACTTTATAGGTTGGTACCTTGCTGAATTTTCTATTAGTTTTATGTTTTTGTTCCTTGATTCTTATGAGTCCTGCAGCAATGTATCACTGCACATTCAAATAGCTGAACTTCTTCCTCTAATTTTCATACCTTTGTTTTCTCTTGTTTGATTGCATTGACTAACACCTCCAAGAGAGTAAATTACTTAACCAGTTGTGATGTTAATACTTATAAAATAAAAAAAAGTGAGCACAAGAATCCAGCATGGCTTCCCAAAAGAACAAGCCATTCTTAATCTCATTTGCTTTTTCTAAATAAAAATAGGTTTACTTGGCAGGGAGCATAGACAAGGTTCTGTAGACCAGTATTCTTTACCGTCCTGCTTGGATTTAAATTAAGGTGAACTAGTACCAAATTACATAGGTTAGTAATTCTAGGCTCAGCATTCTCCAAAATAGAGTTATCTTAGCATGAGGTTGTTGAATGCATGTTTTTCACATTTTCATAACTCAGTAAAATCCTAAAAGGCTTATGATTAAAAATATAATCAAAACTGAAATAATCAGATATTTTAAAATAAGTAATATGAGTACACAATAAAAAAACTAACTACTCTGATCACAGTTCACGTGACGAAGCCCTGGGTTTTAGTTGTCTATAACCAAACACAAAACACCAGTTTGACGTGGCATCACTGTAAATGCTTCCAGGACTGCTCTCCTCTCCTTTGAGCCACTGATTTACAGAGGGGAGGGAGTTGCTAGAAATATTTCTTAATTGAATTTGATGTGGTGACATTGATAATGAAAGTATATAGGTCTCGGGTAAGCAAGTCTGCAGCCCATCTGTATATTGTTTGTGTGTTTGCCACCCCAAGTCAAGTGTCCATCACCACTTATCCCCCCATTGCACCCGTACACCTCCCTCCATCCCCTTCTCCCTCTGGCAACCAACATACTGTTCGCTGTGTCCATGACTCTTTTTTTTTCTTTAATTCTTTTACCCTTTTCAGCCTTTCCAACACCCTCCCCTCTGACAGCTGTCTGTCTGTTTTCTGGATCCATGAGTCTGTCTCCATTTTGTTTGTTAGTTTATTTTGTTCACTACATTCTACATATAAGTGAAAACATATGTTGCTTGTCTTTCTCTGACTCATTTATCTCTCTTAGCATCACACCCTCCAGGTCCATCAGTGCTGTCACAAAAGGTATGGTTTCCTTCCTTCCTTTTTATGGCTGTGTAGTATTCCATTGTGTAATTTTACTGTAGCTTTTATCTGCAGTCATCTATTGATGGGCACCTGGGCTGCTTCCAAATCATGGCTACAGTAAGTAACTCCACAATGAACATAAGGGTACATACATGGTTCAAGTTTTGGGTTTCTTTTGTTCTTTAATATATTTTATTAATTATACTATTACAGTTGTCCCATTTCCCCCCTTCACTCCCCTCCACCCTGCACACACCCTCCCAGCCACACTTCCCTCTTTAGTTCATGTCCATGTGTCATACTTATAAGTTCTTTGGCTTCTACATTTCCCATACTATTCTTACCCTCCCTCTGTCTATTTTCTACCTACGATCTATGCTATTTATTCTCCGTACCTTTTCCCCCTCTCTCCTCCTCCCACTCCCCTGTTGATAACCCTCCATGAAATCTCCATTTCTGTGGTACTGTCCCTATTCTAATTGTTTGTGTAGTTTGGTTTTGTTTTAGGTGTGGTTGTTAATAATTGTGAATTTGCTGGCATTTTACTGTTCATAGTTTTGATCTTCTTTTTCTTAGATAAGTCCCTTTAACATTTCATATAATAAGGGCTTGGTGATGATGAACTCCTTTAACTTGACCTTATCTGAGAAGCATTTTATCTGCCCTGCCATTCTAAATGAAAGCTTTGCTGGATAGAGCAATCTAGTATTAGGTCCTTGCCTTTCATGACTTGGAATACTTCTTTCCAGCCCCCTCTTGCCTGCAAGGTCTCTTTTGAGAAATCAGCTGACATTCTGATGGGATCTCCTTTGTAGGTTACTGTCCCCTTATCTCTTGCTGCCTCTAGGATTCTCTCCTTAATTTTAATCTTGGGTAATGTAATTATGATGCTCCTTAGTGTGTTCCTCCTTGGGCTCCTCTTTGGGACTCTCTGAGCTTCCTGGACTTCCTAGAAGGCTATTTCTTTTGCCAGATTGGGGAAGTTCTCCTTTATTATTTGTTCAAATAGCTTCCACTTGTTGTTCTTCCTCTTCCCCTTCTGGTACCCCTATAATTCAGATGTGGAATGTTTAAAGATGTCTTGGAGGTTTCTAAGCCTCTCCTCATTTTTTTGAATTCCTATGTTTTCATTCTTTTCTGATTGAATGTTTCTTTCTTCCTCTGGTCCACTCCATTGATTTGAGTCCCAGTTTTCTTCCTATCACTATTAGTTCCCTGTACATTTTTCTTTATTTCACTTAGCATAGCCTTCACTTTTTCCTCTAATTTGTGACCAAATTCAACCAATTCTTTGAGCACCCTGATTACCAATATTTTGAACTGTGCATCTGATAGGTTGGCGATCTCTTTGTCGCTTAGTTGTATTTTTTCTGTAGCTTTGATCTGTTCTTTCATTTGGACCATTTTTTTTTGTCTTGACAAGCCCGTTATGTAGTGAGGGGCAGAGCCTTAGGTGTTCACCAGGGTGGGGCAACCCAGTCCCTGGGCTGTGACGCTGTACGTGGGATAGGGGTCCGAGAGGGAGCAATGGCGCTTGCTCTGCTCTCTGCTGGATTTCAGTCACTTCCCCCGTTTCTCACAAGCAAACTGGACCCTTCTGGTGCTAATTCCTGTATGTGTGGGTTTGTGTACATTCTAGTACCTAGTGGGTTTCTCTAATGAACTCTCCTGCGAGGTTGGGAATCTCTCGGGGCACCTCAACCCCCACTAGTGTTTTCAGTCTGTGTTTTGAGGCTTTATTTCCCTGCGCTGGGGCCCTGGGTTTCGCAGTCCATCTTGTTCCCCAGTTTCACCTGGTTTATCTATGCACGAATGTGAGACCACCCACTGCCTTGCGCAGTGCACCATGCTCCACAATCCACCACCTCGCTAGGTCTTCCAGACGCCAACCTGTGTGCCCAGGGTCCACCAGCCACCACTTTGCCACAAGTTCTCTCGCCCCGGTTGCCCAACTCTGCCCCTTCTACCAGTCTGGATGAATATGTCTTCTTTAACTCCTTGGTTGTCGGACTTCCATACAGTTCAATTTTCCATCAGTACTGGCTGTTGTTTTGTTTTTAAATTACTGTTGTTCTTCTTTTGGTTGTACAAGTAGGCACAGTGTGTCTACCTACACCTCCATCTTGGCCGGAAGTCCCCAAGTTTTTGGTTTCTTATATTCCCAAAAGTAGACTTTCTGAGTCATAAGGCATTTCCGTATTTAATAATTTGAGGTAACTCTATACTGCTTTCCACAGTGGCGGCACCAGTGTGTATTCCCACCAATAGTGCATGAGGATTCTCCTTTCTCCACATCCTTGCCAACAGTTGTTTATGGATTTATTGATGATAGCCATTCTGACAGGTATGAGATGATATCTCAGTATGGTTTTTATTTGCATCTCTTTGATTATTAATGGTGTTGAGCATCTTTTCATATGTCTATTCGCCATCTGTATGTCCTCTTTGTAGAAGTATCTATTCAGGTTCTTTGCTTATTTTTTTAATTGGATTGTTTGTTTTTGGTGTTGAGTTTATAACATCTTTATAAATTTTGGATATTAAGCCCTTAACAGATGTATTGGTGAATATGTTCTCTCATTGACTTGGTTTTCTTTTCATTGTGTTGATGGTTTCTTTTGCATCGGGAAAAAAATTTTAGTTTGATGTAGTCCCATTTGTTTAATTATTTTGTTTCCCTTCCCTGAAAAGATATGTCAGAAAAAAGTATTGCTGCAAGAAATGTCCAACATTTTACTGCCTATTTTTTTCTAGGATTTTTATGGTTTTGAATCTAACACTAAAGTCTTTAATCCATTCTGAGTTTATTCTTGGATATGGTATAAGAAAATGTTCTAGTTTTATTTTTTACCACCTATGTGTCCAGTTTTCACAACAGGATTTATTGAATAGGCTATCTTTACCCCATTATGTTTTAGATCTTTTGTGAAATACTAATTGACTATAAAGTCATAGATTTATTTTTGGACTCTGTATTCTGTTCCATTGATCTAATTATCAGTTTTTATACCAGTTCCATGCTGTTACTATGTTAATTACATATGTTAATTACTATGTCCTTTTAGTATAGTTTGATATCAGGCAGTGTGATTCCTCTAACTTTGTTCTTCTTTCTCACAATTGCTGTGACTATTTGGGGTCTTGTGTGGTTCCATAAAATTTTTGGAATATTTGTTCTAGTGCTGTGAAATATGCCATGGGTATCTACATAGGAATTGCACTCAATCTATAGATTGCTTTGGGTAGTATGGACCTTGTAATGATATTAATTCTTCCCATCCATGAATACAGCATATGCTTCCACTTATTTGTATCCTTTTCATTTTACTACTTCTGTGTCTCCTACTTTTTCAAGTGCAGTTCCTTTACATTCTTAGTTAAATTTATTCCTACTTATTACATATATTTTTGAAGAAATTGTGAGTTTTTCCCAGTTTCTTATCCTGATATTTCATTATTGGTGTATAAAAATGCACTGATTTCTGGATATTTATTTTGTATCCTGCTACACACTGAATTCATTGATCAGTTCTAGTAATTTTTTAGTGGAATCTTTAGCATTTTCTATTTATAATATCATGTTATCTGCAAGTAATGACAGTTTTACTTATTCTTTTCCAACTTGAATGCCTCTTGTTTTTTAATCTTGTCTGACTTCTGTAGCTAGGATTTCCAGTACTATGCTGAATAACAGTGGTGAAAGCAGACATCTCTATCTTGTTCCTAATATTAAGGGAAATGCTTTATTTTTTACCCACTGAGTATGCTATTGGCTGTAGGTTTGCCATATATGGCCTTTATCACATTGAGGTATGTTCCCACTATTCACACTTTGCTGAGCATTTTTATAATAAATGGATTTATGAAAATCCATGGCTGGATTTTATCAAATGATTTTCCTTCATCTATTGTTATGGCCATGTGGTTTTACCCTTCATTTTGATTATGTGGTATATCACATTTATCAGTTTGCAGATATTGTACCAAACTTGCACCCTTGGAATAAGTCCCACTTGTTCATGGTGTATGATCTTTTTAATGTATTACTGGATCTGGTTTACTAATATTTGTTGAGGATTTTAGCATTTTTGTTCACCAGGAATATTGGTCTATAATTTTTTAAGTATATTTTATTGATTATGTTATTACAGTTGTCCCATTTTCTCCTCACTTTTATCTTCCTCCACCTTGCACACCCCCTGCAGCATTCCCCCCATCCTTTAGTACATGTCCAGGGTCGTACATATAAGTTCTTGGGCTTCTCCATTTCATATACTATTCTTAACCTCCCCCTGTCTATTTTCTACCTACCATTTATGCTTCTTAATACCTGTACCTTTTACCCGATTCTCCCCCTTCCAACTGATAACCCTCCATGTGATCTCCACATCTATGATTCTGTTCCTGTTCTAGTTGTTTTCTTAGTTGGTTCTTGTTTTTGTTTTTTAGCTTCAGTTGCTGATAGTTGTAAGTTTGTTGTCATTTTACTGTTCATAGTTTTGATCTTCTTTTTCTTAGATAAGTCCCTTTCATATTTCACATAATAAGGGCTTGGTCATGATGAACTCCTTTAACTTGACCTTATCTGAGAAGCACTTTATCTGCTCTTCAATTCTAAATGATAGATGGATAGAGTAACCTTGGATGTAGGTCCTTGCCTTTCCTGCCTTCGAATACTTCTTTCCAGCCCCTTCTTGTCTGCAAGGTTTCTTTTGAGATATCAGCTGATAGTCTTATGGGAACTCCTTTGTAGGTAAATCTCTCTTTTTCTCTTGCTTCTTTTAAGATTCTCTCCATATCTCTAATCATGGGTAATTTAACTATGACATGCCTTGGTGTGTTTCTCCTTGGATCCAATTTCTTTGGGACTCTCTGAGCTTCCTGAACTTGAGTGTCTATTTCCTTCACCAGATTCGGGAAGTTTTCCTCCATTATTTTACCAAATAAGTTTTCAATTTCTTGCTCCTTTTCTTCTTTTCCTGGCACTCCTGTGGTTTGGATGTTGGAACACTTAAAATTGTCCCAGAGATTCCTAAGCCTCTTTTCATATTTTTTTTAATTCTTGTTTCATCATTGTGTTCAGGTTGAATGCTTATTTCTTCCTTCTGTTCCAAATCGTTGATTTGAGTTCCAGTTTCCCTCCCTTCACTGTTGGCCCCCTCTGTATTTCTTTATACCATTTTATGTAGCCTTCACTTCTTCCTTTATTTCGCAGCTGTACTCAGTTATTTCTCTGTGCATCCTGATTATCAGTGTTTTCAACTCTGTATCTGATAGGTTACCTATCTCCTTGCTGCTTAGATCTTTTTCTGGAGTTTTGATCTGTTCTTTCATAAGCGTCATGTTTTTTGGTCTCAGTGCACCTGTTTATGTTGTAAGTGGTGGGGCCTTTGGTATTCACCAGGGTGGGGCAACCCACACACAGCATTGTGGCACCACTATATGTGGGGAAGGGGTCAGAGAGGGAACAGTGCTGCTTGCTCAGTTGTTGCCCCACTTTCAGTCTCTTCTCCCACTACCCACAAGTGAATTCAGCCCTTCCCAGGTGGGTGGGTTTATTCCCAGGTAGGTGGGTTTGTGTACATTCCAGAACCCCGTGGGTCCTTCCAACAGAATCTCCTGTAAGACTGGGAGTTTTTCCCAAAGCTACAACTCCCAGAGAGTTTTACAGCCAGAGGTTTTGAGGCTTTTCTTTCCTGTGCTGGAACCCTGGTTGCACAGTTTGTCTTACTCCCCAGTTGTTCCTGTTGGTATATTCTCATGCGAATGTGAGACTGCCCAGTCCTTCAGCCAGCACCTTGCCATGCGTCCTCTCAGCTTCGGCTGCCCATATCCACCCCTCCTTCCAGCATGGATGCATGTTTCTTCTTTAACACCTTGGTTGTCGAACTTCCATACAGTTTGATTTTCTGGCAGTTCTGGTTGTATTTTTGTTTTGATTGTTGTCCATCTTTTGGTTGTGTGAGGAAGCAAAGCATTATCTACCTACACCTCTATCTTTGGCCTATAATTTTTTTCTATGTAGTGTCTTTATTTGGTTTTGGAATTAGGATGATGCTGGCCTCATAAAGTGACCTTGAGAGTCTTCCCTACTCTTGAATTTTTTGGAATAGTTTGAAAAAAGATAGGTGTTCATTCTTTTTTGAATGTTTGGTGAAATTCACTTATGAAGCCATCTGGTTTAGAACTTTTATTCCTTGGGAGTTTTTTTATTACTGCTTCAATTTATCTAGTTGTAATCTGTCTATTGGGATTCTCTGATTCTTCCTGATTCAGTTGTGGAAGACTGTATGTTTCCATTAATTTATCCTTTTCTTCCAGATGGCCCCATTTTTTAATTAAATATTTTATTGCTGTTCTATTACAGTTGTCTGAGATTGTCCTATTTGTTGGCATATTGCTGTGTGTAATGTTTTCTTACAATCCTTTGTATTTCTTTGGTGTCAGTTGTTACTTCTCTTTCATTTCTAAATATATTTATTTATTTAGGTCTTCTCTCTTTTCTTCTTTATGAGTCCGGATAAGACTAAATCTTGTTTATCTTTCCAAAGAACCAGCTCTTGGTTTCATCAGTTTTTAATTATTTTTTAGACTCTATTTTGTTTAATTCTGCTATGACCTGTATTATTTCCTTCCTTCTCCTCACTTTGAGCTTTGTTTGTTGTTCTTTTTCAAGTTCCTTCAACTCTAAAGTTAGATTGTTTATTTGAGATTTTTTCTTCTTTTTTGATATAGGCCTGTGATGCTATGAATTTCCCTCTTAGGAATGATTTTTCTGTGTCCCATAGATTTGGGGTTGTTGTGTTCTCATTTTCATTTGTTTCACAGTATCTTTTGATTACTTCCTCGATCTTATTGTTATTTCATTAATTGTTTAGTGATATGTCATTTAGCCTCCATGTGTTTAGGTGTTTTCACTTTTTATCTTGCAATTAATTTCTAGTTTCATACTATTATTGTCAGAGAAGATCCTTGATATGATTTCAATCTTCTTAAATTTATTGAGACTTGTTTTGTGTCCTAACATGTGGTAATATTCTAGAGAAATTTCCATGTGTACTTGAACATATATTTGGCTGCTTTGGGGTAAAATGCTCTGAAGAGATCAATTAGATGCATCTGATCTAGTTTGTCATTTTAGGCCAAAGTTTCTCTGTTAACTTTCTGTCTGAAAGATCTATCCATTGATGTCAATGGGGTGTTAAAATCCCCTATTGTGACAGTATTACTGTCAATCTCTCCCTTTATATCCATCAAGATTTGCTTTACATATTTAGGTGCTCCTATGTTCGGTGCATAATTGTTTACTAGGGTTATATCCTCTTAATCCTTGCTTATAAGACTCCTCTTCAGCTAGTCCTCAATTATTCAAAATGATTGCTCTTTCATTTAGTTGTTGTTACAGTTTGGTCCTGTAGAAGATGAGCATAGCTTCCACCTACTCTGCCACCATCTTGGAAATCCTAAAATTCTTTAATAAACACCCCCAGAAAACCAGACTTTAGAGCTGAAAACCTAAAAAAGATCTAAAGGTAATCATTTTATCATGACTCAGAGTTCTTCTGTGTTTATTTTCCTTTTTTTTCTTGCATTTATTGGGATGACATTGGTTAATAAGATCAAATCCATTTCAAGTGTACATTTCTATGATACATGATCTATATATTGCACTATGTACCCGACACCCAAAATTAAATCTTTTGTCACCATATATTGGTTCCTCTTATTGACTACCCCTACATTCCCTACCCTTTGGTAGCTAACATGCTATTGCCTGTGGCTACAAGTTTCAGTTTGATTTCCCACATATGAGTGAAATCATATGGTTCTTAGCCTTTTTCTTTGCTTATTTTGCTTAACATAATATTCCCAAGGTCCATCCATGTTGTCACAAATAGCAGTATTTCATTTTTTTCTTATGGCCAAGTATTGTTTCGTAGTACATGTGTACCACACTTTATTTAATCCTCTATTGAAGGACACTTTGATTTTTTCCATGTTGGCCACCATCAATATTGCTGCAATGAACATTGGGGTGTATATGTCATTGCAAATACATGTTTTCAATTTTTCTGAGTAGATACCTAAAAGAGGAATTGCTGGGTCACATGGTAACTGTATCTTTTTTTTTAAATCTTCACCTGAGGATATGTTCTCTGATTTCAAAGAGAGAGGAAAAGAGAGAGAGAGAAATATCAGTGTGAGAGAGAAACAGTGGTTGTTTGCCTCCCTTACGTACTCTGACCAGGTATTGAACCTGCAACCTATGTATGTGCCCTGACTAGAGATTGAACTTGCAACATTTTGGTATATGGGACAACTTTCCAACAAAGACACCTGGCCAGGGAGGTAACTCTATTCTCAATTTAAGTAGCCTCCACATTGTTTTCCATAGTGGTTATCCCAGTTTATGTTCCTACCAACAGTGAAGGAAAGTTCCTTTTTCTCCAAAATTTCTCTAACACTTATTACCTGTCTTGTTGATAATAGCCATTCTAACAAGTGTGAGGTAGTATCTAATTGTAGTTTTGATTTGCTTTTCCCTAATAGCTGGTGAAGTTTAATATCTCTTTATATATCTGTTGGCCATTTGTATGTCTTCTTGGGAGAAGTGTCTGTTCAGGTCCTCTGCACATTTTTCAACAGGATTGTTTGTTTCCTTGGTGTTGAGTTGTATGAGTTCTTTATATATTTTTGATACTAACACCTCATCAAAGCTCTTGTTTGCAAAATCCTCCATACAATTGATTGATTTTTTGGTTTAGTTTGCAGTTTCTTTTGCTGTACAGAAAGTTTTAGTTTGATGTAATCCAGTTCATTTATTTTTGCCTTGACTTCCCTTGTCTTTCGTGTCAGATTCATAAAATGTTCTCTATCATCACGGTCTGTAAGTTTAGTACCTGTGTTTTCTTTTATGTAATTTATTGTTTCAGATATTATAATTAGGTCTTTTATCCATTTCGAATTAATTTTTGTGCATGTGGACAAACTATAATGTTGCTTCATTCTTTGGCATGTGGCTTTCCAGTTTTCCCAGCACCTTATTGAAGAGGCTTTCTTTTCTCAATTGTGTGTGTTTGGCTCCTTTGACAAAAACTATTTGCCTACATGTGCTTTTTATTTCTGGGCTCTAAACTCTTTTCCATTGGTCTTGGTGTCTATTTTTCTGCCGACACTGTGCTCTTTTGATTCTCATAGCTCTATAGTATAATTTAAAGTCAGGTAGTATAATACCTCCAGCTTTGTTCTTTTTTCTCAGGGTTGCTCTGGCTATTCAGGGACTTTTGTGGGTTCATACAAATCTGTTAATTGTGTGCTCTATTTTTTTTTAATGAAATTGAAACATTGATGTTGATTTCATTATCAGCATATTGCTTTGAATAATATGGCCATTTCAACTGTATTGATTACTCCAATTTATGAACATGGAATATCTTTTCATTTTTTGTGTGTCTTTTTAAATCTCTTTTAATAAAGCTCTGTAGTTTTTAGTATATTCTGTTTTCATTTTTTTTCTTATTCCTATTTTTCAGTCATTAAATATAGTTTTGGTACCAATTCCCTAATTGAGAATGCCATTCTCTCTAAAACCAAGGGCACAGAGAGAGTGTAGAAAGGGAAGGAAGATGAATCAAGACAATGCTTCATCTCATCTGCACTCAATTTTCCTCAAGGCTTTTCAGTGTTTTGGCTTACACTCACAAAATGTCCCAACATAGTTGTCTTGGAAGCTGAGTTTTGGGGCCTCTCAGCTATGACAATCCCAGGTGATGACTGGAGGAAAAGAAGGTAGGGCCACAGTCAGAGAGCAGTAAAAAGTGGAAGCAAGAGTACCCCGGACCACTTGAAGAAGGTCATACAAAGAGTTGTTGTTCAATAGTGCTTGGTGATTTATTGGAGTCTGATGTTTAGAAAATTTACTTCAAAAATAGCAGTAATGTCACCATAGCCATTGTGGCTCAGTTGGTTGGAACATTGTCCCATGGACTGAAAGGTTGTGGCTTTGATTCTTGTTCAGGGTACATGCCCAGGTTGCAGGTTCAATCACGGCATATACAAGAAGAGAGCTGATTGATGTTTTCTGTCTCTCTATCTCCTTCTTACTCTAAAAGCAATGAAAAAATGTCCTCAAGTGAGGGGAAAAAATAGCAATAATGTCTGCAAAATATCTGACTCCACAGAATGTCCCCCACCCCCCATGTTTGAATCCCGGTTTAATTGGTTTCTGCTACTGCCCCTGAATAAAAATACTGCTTTCACTTTTTTCCCCTCAAACTTCCCTGGATGGGGGACTGGTTTCATTTTCAGATTCAAAGGACTGTGAAAAATAAAATAAAACAACAGCTTTAAAATGGACTTGGAGTTGCCATCCCAGAGAAACTGCCTTGCACACATCTGTCCTCAAACTCTGGAAATATTAACATGGGCAAAGTAACCTAGGACTGAGCCCAAGCCGGTGTTACATCCCAAACCAATGTCTGTTTTGACTAACAAGCTGAAAATTAAAGACTCTCCTTATAGCGTCACTGTTTAGCTTATTGACACCTATAAACATTTCTTCCATTTGTGTCACTTTTCTCCTTTCTTTTCTCATAAATATCCCATGTCTTCACCCCTCATTAGAATGGTATTGGGATTTCTTCCTGAATTGGTACTTCTGAAAAAGCTATTCTTTTGGATTTCAAATGCTTGTTGTCTCTCACTTTGGCTTTTTATTTTTTGGATTAACAGGACTGCATTATTCATGTAAACAAAAAGTAAGCAGAGTCTTTTTGCTAGTGGTACAGCCATCTGAATGTACCACTAGCAAATTAGAAATAAAAATTAACTGGGGATCTCAACAATGAGTACTAAACATAGCTCATTTTACTTAAAAATTTGGGATTGTTACAGGTAAATATTTTGTTTTGTGTTTTACTTTTGAAAATAATCTCTCTTTTAAATGTTTGAAATAATAAATTGACAAAAACACATCTAAAAAGCATGTTGCAACCCATATCCAGCTCAATTAACAAAAGTTGGTTTTGACATTAGAGCCAAGCATACAGGAACTGATCCATGGCCAGATTAAAGAACAGCAACTGAAACATCACCTTGAATCAGTACATTCTGTTCTGCTGAGATTTCAGCTCTAATACAAAAGGAGAAGAAAGGCTGCTCCTCTCATAACCTGGAACATTTGTCTTTGATATGCATGTTATTGGTGATGTTGGCTCTTGATTCTTGAGCTTAGCAAAGAATTCAGAGCCAAGAACTCTAGCAGAGAAGGAAGTTTATTTAGCACACAAAGTGAAAATACTCTCAAAGATAATATTCAAGGAGGCTGCTCAGAGAGCTGCCCTGGCCTTTTAAAAAGAAAGTCATGGAGGCAGAAGTAGTAAGCCAGCTGGACTACATGGAGTCTGGAAACAAGTTACAGAGGCAAAGCGGGACTCCTGGAAATAGATTCAAATGGTTAGCCTAAAAGGGGCTGCCACTGTCCACTGTGCCCCTGGTTGCAAATTTTGTGGGAACCCTTGCAGGGGTGTCCAGGCTGTGGCCCATGGGCCACATACAGCCGAGGATGGCTACGAATGCGGCCAACACAAAATCATAAATTTACTTAAGAATTTTTTTTGCTCATCAGTTTTCAATAGTTTGTGTATTTAATGTGTGGCCCAAGGCAAGTCTTCTTGCAGTGTGGCCCAGAGACACCAAAAGGTTGGACACCCCTGCCTTAGAGCTTAGGAGAAAGAAAGCAAAGATACACACCTGAAGGGAGAAGGTGTGAGGTGCTCTCTAGAGAGAGAGCATGAGCACTGGGTCCTCTATTTTAAGGGCTTTTATCTGTTTTCAAAACCAGGAATTGGGGGGGGGGGGTCTGAGGGGAGGATCTCAGTAGAATATTCCCCAGTTGTCCAAGTGTGTTTTAATATGCTGATTCATTAAGATGAGCATAGAGAGTCAGGGTCATGGTCTCTACTGAGTGGTTGGCACTCAGGAACTAGGGTAGCGGGTCATTGGTTACTGCATGGGGTCATGGCTGGCATCACTTTGTTTTTGCTGCTTTTCTGAGCTTTTTGTTGAAAACTGAGGCCTAGATATTTTCTCTAGTTTGAGCAAAACTCTCCATCTGTGGTCAGCAAATCTGTGCCTTTGTTCCTAGGATATTTGATGCTGCTCAGAACCTCATTGGCCTGAGGGCTCAATGCTTAAGGAAGTGGTCCTGCAAGGGAGAAGGTGGCAGGTGAGTCAGAGAGCTCAGTGAGGCCAGTTTGAACCAGTTGACCAAATTTCTTTATTTTACTTGCCAAGGAATTTTCCTTGCTTCTTACTATCCTGCCTAATATATAGTATGTAATACTATTTTCCTCCATGTATTTTTTTCAGCAGTACATGGATTACTGACTCATAAAACTTTAAGAGCAATTCTACCTTGATGTTGTTACAGAACAGACAGTGTTCATCCACCTGGCAATAGCAGAGCCAAACAAAGAATTGCAGTGGAGAAATATAAGCATTTTACTGATGAATGGAACCATTTAGGAGAACAGGAAGCTAATGTTCAAAAGCCCACACTTCCCGATGGCATGTAGTTCACAGATTATATAGGGCAAAGTCACAAGACACTGTGGTTTAGAGGGTTTGGGATTATGAGCTGATTGGTTGAACATGAGGTAATGGTAATATTTTTTTCAGGTCTTGAGGACAGTTATGAAGTGTGTTCAGATGTCCCTGTGGCTCCTTCAATGGGGAAGTATCCAGGTGGGAGTCATTTACCTTAGGGCCCAGGAACTGAAACATAACTTAGGTCAAGGTGTTATCTTTAGCTTGGCCAGAGATCCAGACCTTGTGGTCATTAATCTGGTATGGTCTACTGTCTTCTTCGTCAGGGGTCTGTGACTATCTAGGGGAAAGGCTAGGTCTCTGAGGGGTAGAGGTAGAGTGGGGAGAAGAGAGAGGGGGAGGGAGAGAGAGAGAGAGAGAGAGCCTTCCTCTCATGGCTCTCCTACTCTTCTTCCAAGACACAGGGTCCAGAGCCTGTTGGTTCTAACCAGGTGGTTTTGGAGGATGGAGAGTGGTCTTCCTTGACCACAGGGCTTAGGGATCAGGAAAGCAAGATGTAGCAGCCATGCAGAACTCTCTCTTAGCATTTTGAAAGAAGTCAGGAGAGACAATGCAGGATGCCGGACAATGTGAGACCATGCGGGAAGGAAAGGAGTGAAAGGACTTTTGCTGGTGGGTCATGAGCAAAGTGCCATGTGGTTTTAGATTAAGAACTGGAGATCACATCACCTTTAACAGGAACCTAAACAACAAAACAAAGAAACAAGCAAAATATAGTCAAAGACACTGAAATAGAGGACAGGCTGACAGTGACCAGAGGGGAGAGGGAAAGGAATTTCAGGGGAGAAATGGGAAGGGTTTATAGGAACAAATATAAAGGACACATGGACAAAAACTGGGATGGGAGGTTGGAAATGGGAGGGAGGTGGGGAGGGATGGGTGGGTGGGCTGGAATGGGAGTAAAGGACAGAAAACTGTACTTGAACAATGATTAAAATAAAATTAAAAAAAAAAAGCTGGAGATCACAGTAGCAACACTACTGCTGGTGCTGGGAACAGTGGGAAGCCTGCCCTCAGAGCACAGATTATTGGGAGGAACCGGGAGCACAGCCAAGCTACAGACTTTATTTATTTTTCCTGAGATATGATACTCCTGACTGGCCTGGTTGGGCAAAGGGGAAGAGGAAGGACTATGTGTGTGTTGGTGGGTATTTTAAAGGAACTTTGAGATTTTTTTTTTAAGATTTTATTTATTTATTTTTAGAGAGGGAAGGGAGGGGGAGGGGGAGAGAGAGAGAAACATCAATGTGTGGTTGCTGGGAGACATGGCCTGCAACCTAGGCATGTGCCCTAACTGGGAATCGAACCTGCGATGCCTGGTTCGAAGCCCGAGCTCAATCCACTGAGCTACACCAGCCAGGGCGGAACTTTGAGATTTTTAATGGCAACATTCTGCCATCTGTATAACTTTTGAATAAATAGTTCCTTTCCTTTTTACCAAACTCTGGCATTGAGAACCATAATTCTTAGCCTGGCGGCATGCAAAGAATCCACAGTGACAGAGAGACCCCGGGGGAGGGGACTTGTTTCAGTAACAGTATCTGGGCCCCGCCATGGGTCCATTCTATGATGATGTGGTAGTGCAGTTAACAGCATTACAGTGCTTAATAGCTCCTTTATATCTAATGTCCTAACAGTTCTTTCAAAGAAATGGTAGCAGCCACTCCCAGAGACTCACTTGAGATACCTGTTCTTGTCATGGTTCACTTCTAAAAGACAAAGACCAGGCAAGCAGCGAAGAATATGTTATGAGGTCATGACCACAGAGAGTGTTGCTGGAAGGTTGACCTCTGTTAAGGACAAAGTGGAAGTAACCTGGCCTTTTGCCAGGAATAGTTCATCAGAGAGGCCAATTTAAAATAAGACACTGCCCAAAATGGTCAAGTGTAAGAAGCAGAGCTCTGATGAGACTGCAGGCATTGGGCAAATAAAGGACACACACTCCCTTCTTTGGGAAGGTGTGAACTGCTGGGAACCATCCTGCCTGGTTTCAGAAGCTATAACCTCATTGACAGGTGAAAAGGCCCCACGGCCAGGGGACCTTGGAACCATAAGCCACTAAGGAGACAAAACTTATCCTCCCAGCAGGGGCGCAGCCTCTGTCCCCTTTATTCACCCTGCTTGGCCCCTGGAGGGTGGCTGGGTAGTCAATGACAGGTAAGATCCTCAAGGAAGGAACAACCTAAGACAGGCACAGTCATGAAGGGGCCATCAGGGAAGAATTTGGGGTATTACAGAGGAGGGGCAAAAGACCCTCACCCTTTGGCTTTGTCATAGCCTGAGTCCTCATTCTATCTGTAAAAAGTCTCCTTATTTCTTGGCTGCCTTGCTTTCCCCACCTGATTCAGGCCTGAAACAATGCCAAAAGGGGGTGCAGCCCTGTGCTGCAATGGGTGGTTCCCGGAAAGGGATGAGGGCTCGATCAGGCCTAAGAAAGAATGCATAAAATCCTGTGAAACCTGCTTTGCTAAGAATGCCCTCAATTTAAATGTTAAGGGTCCAAACACAAAATGAGTTTGTTTCCCAAGGTTTTACAGCTGTTGGCATCATTCTGTCTACCAGACCCTGACTCAAAAAGACCCGCATGATCCCAGAAATGTTATCTGTAAACCTTACATGCATGTTATGTATATCTATGCAAACTAAACTTAGTAAAAGCCCATTGAGAAAGAGGCTCAAGGCCCTTCTTCTCAGAGAGATTGGCCATCTTTCCTCCCCAAGCAGATCATGTCTTGGTAGATTTATTATCTGCAGCAGTCAGGAGAGCTCTACCGGACGGAGCTCCCCCACAGTGAAGAGCTGGGAGGTAGATGCAGTATTCTCACAGTTTCCTCTGTGAGACAGGATAGTAAGAGGCTAGGAAAATCCCCAGGCAAGTAGAATGGAAAAACTGAGACAAAATTAAACAAGGCCAAATAGTTTGAGCAATTTACAGCCAAGTGGTGAATCACAAGACCTTACCTCCCCAAACCAAGGACACTTGAGAATCATACCTCTTACCCCTAACCAGAGAATACAAAGCCTCCCTGGCTGTACACCTCAGGTGTCTGAGGAATAGAGGAACTCTAATGCAAACTAAGAGATAATAGTAAGAGATAGCAAGATAACACTGAAACAAAGGTAGCCAGCTTGCAAAGAAGCTGGGGGACTCCCTTTTCAGCTCCCCCTCTTATTTCCGAGAGAAACATCACATCTGAACTCCACCTAGGAATTTTCCCCTCCCAAATTCCCACATTTTTCCTATATAAACTTGCTTCTGAAAGCCCCAGATAAGGTTAATGTTGTTTTCACCTGCCACATTCTCAGGCTGCTAACCTCTGGTATTAATAAAAGCAAAATTATAATTCAATCCCTGTCTCTCCTTTTTGGTTGAGAGATAACAGACAACATGAGCCTCAGATTCTTGTTTGCCCTCTGGTTTCACAAGGACAGTTTGAAAAGGACCCTAAACTCTGAGTTTTGCGTCATCCCAATTTGTGAGGACGAGTCAGCAGTGTTCACATCTTACTATTGTCAGTGGAAATTAGGTCCTTCCACAGTGAAGGAGGAGACAGTTCTGGAGGAAACTCCAGAGGTGCCCAAGGAGGTGACAAAGGACATCAGTACAGAAACAGAGACCCTGTTCTAAGACCTGTTTTCCCCGCTTTTTGGAAAAGCACTGAATCATGGTGAATCATGACTGCACCTGCTCATAAGATGCTATATGACCCCTTCTTCATTACAATAGTATTATAATAAATTAGCATTGTGGAACCCCGTCCCCCAGTGGGCAATCAGGGAAAATGGGAGCCCTCATGCACAGCAGCTTAAAAATAATATAACTACAGGTACCTGTTCAATAAAAGCCCACCAAAACTAGCCAGAAAATATCCAACTTATAAGAATAGAATCCCTCTAACCACTGAGGGTCAGTCTCTGCTTGAGTTGACCCACTCCCATGTTCTCTGGAGTGTATTCTTGCATAATAAATCTGCTCTCTCTTTCTGCTATAAACTCTCTGTGTCTTCAGTTCAATTCATTGTTCTCAATCACCAAGAACCTGGGTTACCTGTGCCCACCTATGACACCAGGATCACAGGGAAAGCATTCCAAAAACCCATGCACAATAGATAGTGGCGTATCATGATTTATTCATGTGGAAATAGAAGCTGGCCCCTGGGTTTCCAATGTCTCATCTCCCTCTGCACTGCCATGGAATATCAGAGCCAGAAATAGTCAATGTCCAGAGATTCTGTGCCATATCAGAATGCAGTCTAGTCCAGCATTCAGGTAGCTTAGAAGTGTATTCCCAGCTGCAGTTCATTTCAGGTTCCCTCCTGAAGCCTGCGTGTGGAGATGCACAGCCATGGGCCACATGGCTGCTAGGGCCCTACTAAAGACAAGATTGGACTATTTCCTTGGCAAAATTGATAGATGGAACATTAAGAAGTCAGGAAGGGAACTCCCTTAAGTGTACATTATCAATAAACCACATCACACAGCCACATCCTCCTGAGCAGGCCTCAGCAAATTCTTTTCCTTTAGACACCACAAGAACCACACTTCTACTGGTAACAATATTTCCTGCTCCTAGATTCATTGCAAAGAGCTCGGCTTTCTTCCAGTGCTTCCTGGGACTGTGACAAACAAACTGACTTGTCAAATATTTTAGCAAAGATTCAGGCACAACACTGGAATATGTTTTTCCAAGTGATCACTCCCCAGCTTTCCTTCCAGGCTCATAGAGACCATGTGCTAGAGAAGATTTCTTATTTCACTGACTTTTCTTCCCTAAAATGTGACCACAGCCCTGAAATTCAGATAAATCCATGGCCCTTCAATCTAGACCTACCCTTAATTTTTTTCTCACTCTACTGGATTTCCTGAAAGAAAATTGAACATGGATTTACCTCTTCCACTCCCACAATTTAAATAATTCACTTATAAGGGCAAAGGACTGAGATGCAACCAAGCAGTGTTCCTCCACCCTACTTTATTATTTTTTATTCTACCATTTTTTTTTTAATGAGAAAAAGTGACTCCTTTTTAACCACTGAGGAATAGAGTAAGATAATGCACGAGAAGAGGATTCTGTTCTTGTTTTAACTGGACTGGAAACTAAACTTTTGAACTTTCTAGTTCTGAGCTAATGCCTGGATATCCATCAAACCTCCTGATTACCCCCTGAAGGACTAAGGAAAGAATGTTCACATGTCCAGATCACCTGACATTCACTATCCAGACCACCAGTCATTTAGAGGATTACCACTTCTAAAGAGTAATCTGAAGACTAGGAATGCAGGGCTGATTTTCCCGGGACTTTATACTACAGGAACACTCGGCCTCTCTTTCCTCTTTGCAACACTCTGAGTATTGCCTAGTTGTGTTTCCAGTTTGCAAACCTTAAGACAACCTTTATCATTGTGGACAAAAAGGGGCCACATATTAAACCTCACAAGCTGAGGGGAGACCTCCGAGGCAGCCTTATTAACTCAGAGACCTAAAGTAACCATGAAGGATGGTCTGAAATTAAAACTTATTGACTAAAAGCAGTTTATGGCAGGTAGTCACATCCTAGGCTAGAATCTTTACCTTAAATGAGTCTGACTATTGTCTTTTTGCATCTATGATAACATAACCTTTGGAATGTCAAAGTGATTTTCTTTTTTGGACCCTTGAAAGCAGATACTGCACAAGAGCACCAGAGTAAAGACCACAAATCCCCTCATTGTTACTGAGTTGATTGTTGACTGTTACCCTTTGTCCACCTATGTAAAAGAAGTATGTCTATCATTTTCTTTTTTAATCCAATCTCAGACATCTCCTGACTTTGCTTTCTCCCTCCTTCCTAATCCATCACCAGTTGATTTTAAGTAACCTACCTATGTCCTCTCTTATGATTGTAATTCATAAAGCAGGACACAGAACTGCAAGTTCCTGAAGAATACCCTAATCCATTGAGGTTTTGCTTCCCACCAATTGTCAGTTTGGTGCAAATAAGCTCACAAAAATTCTTACAGGTTTGGAAGTTTCTTATGTTGGCCTCATTTATTCCTAGCAAAGCCTCCATATTCTGTGTGAGTTCATTCAACACCATAAATCACTTTTCACATTCAGGTACTTGGATTTTATCAAATTTCCCATGCTATATTCATACCCTTGCAGCTCCACTAGGTAACAGAGCTGGAAAACTCTGAACTTCATTTTTAAACATTTTTTGTACTGATTGCTGTATCAGGTCACAAAGCAGTGGAGAAGTAAAAGTGAAAAAAACACGGACCTTCCTTTTTTATCATTTCAGATGAATGGAAAAATTGTCTTAGAGCAGCTCTCATGGAGCACACACAGACGGTTGCCTCTCACACACCACCAGCTGGGGCCCTGACTTTGGACTCCTGCATATGCCCCGACCGGGAATCCACAGGTGACCCCCAGGTTCACAGGGCATAACGAGAAGAGAGGATGGAAAGAATAATCCTGTGGGGCTCGGAATGGAAGCACAGTGGTGTCAGTTGAGCGGGGTTTTCTGTGAGGAGTGATTGTATGGATAGTGGAGAAACAACCTAGACAGAGTAAATGCATGTGCAAAGGCATGGGTGTGAAAGAGCTTGCAGTGGGCAAAGCATGAGTATACTTTGAGTGTGGGGGAAAGGGTGTGAACTGGGGCATGGCCTATAGTGAGGCCAAAGAGGGTTCAATAGGTGGATTAGGGCTAGACTGGAAAGGGTCCTTATGCCAGTCTAGGAATCTGAGTTTTATCAAACAGGCAATGGAGAAGCATTACAGAGTTTTAAATAGAGGAGTAACATTATTCATTCATTCATTTCTTTTTCTCTTTCTTTGTTTCTTTGGTAAAGTAAAAAATAATATAAATGGAACCATTTTAAAATGGAGTCAGAGCTGCCATCCCCGAGGAACTGACTTGCATGTTTTATTTCTTAAATCTTTGGAATTTTAAAACAAGGCAAATTAAGGTAAAGCAACATTATGTGCTGAACAACTATTTGCAAGAATAACAAGAAAACAGATATAATTACCATATGAGTGACACGAGGCTGAAAATTAACAACATTGTTTAGAATTAGCATCACTGTGTTAGCTTAACTGTATCAATAGAAATGTCTTCCTTCTACGGACAGGGTTGCTGTCCTTCCTTTTCTCATGAATACCCCTTGCTGTTATCTCTTAGTCAGAACCCTCTTTAGGTTTCTGTCTGAATCAATGTGCCTTGAATAGTTAATTTTTTTAAAGATTTAATTTATTTTTAGAGAGAGGGGAAGGGAGGGAGAAAGGGAGAAAAACATTACTGTGTGAGAGATACATCAATCGGTTGCCTCTCACACACCACCAGCTGGGGCCCTGACTTTGGACTCCTGCATATGCCCTGACCAGGAATCCACAGGTGACCCCCAGGTTCACAGGCTGGCACTCAATCCACTGAGCCACACCAGCCAGGGCAAATAGTTATTTTTTCCCCAGGACTTTCTTTTTATAAAATATGTTTTATTGATTATGCTATTACAGTTCTCCCATTTTCCCCCTTTATTCCCCTCCACCCTGTACACCCCCTCCCACCCACATCCTTCCCCTTTAGTTCATGTCCATGTGTCATATATGTAAGTTCTTTGGCTTCTGCATTTCCTATACTATTCTTACCCTCCACCTGTCTGTTTTCTACCTACCATCTATGCTTCTTATTCTCTGTACATTTTCCCCCTCTCTCCCCCTCCCACTCCCCCACTGATAACCCTCCATGTGATCTCCATTTCTGTGAATCTGTATCTGTTCTAGTTGTTTGCTTAGTTTGTTTTTGTTTTTGTTTTAGGTTCAGTTGGTAATAACTGTGAGTTTGTTGTCATTTTACCATTCGTATTTTTTATAATAAGGGCTTGGTGATGATGAACTCCTTTAACTTGACCTTATCTGGGAAGCATTTATCTGCCCTTCCATTTTAAATGAAAGCTTTGCTGGATAGAGCAATCTTGGATATAGGTACTTGCCTTTCATGACTTGGAATACTTCTTTCCAGCCCCCTCTTGCCTGCAAGGTCTCTTTTGAGAAAGCAGCTGACAGTCTGATGGGAACTCCTTTGTATGTAACTGTCTCCTTTTCACTTGCTGCTTTAAAGATTCTCTCCTCATCTTTAATCTTGGGTAATGTAATTACAATGTGCCTTGGCGTGTTCCTCTTTGGGTTCAACTTGTTTGGGACTCTGAGATTCCTGCACTTCCTGGAAGGCTATTCCCTTTGCCAGATTGGGGAAGTTCTCCTTCATTATTCTTTCAAATAAGTTTTCAATTTTTTGGTCTTCCTCTTCTCCTTCTGGTACCCCTATGATTTGGTTGTTGGGACATTTAAAGATGTCCTGGAGGTTTCTAAGCCTCTCCTCATTTTTTCTGAATTCTTGTTTCTTCATTCTGTTCTGGTTGAATATTTCTTTCTTCCTTCAGGTCCACAACATTGACTTGAGTCTCGGTTTCCTTCCTGTCATTGTTGTTTCCCTGTACACTTTCCTTTATTTCACTTAGTGTAGCCTTCATTTATTCATCTAATTTGTGACCATTCAACCAATTCTGTGAGCATCCTGATTACCAGTGGTTTTAACTGTGCATCTGATAGGGTAGCTATCTCTTCATTGCTTAGTTGTGTTTTTTTCTGGAACGTTGATCTGTTCTTTCATTTGGGCCTTTTTTTTTTTTTTTTTGGTCTGGGAGCACCTGTTACATAATAAGGGGTCGAGCGTTAGATGTTCTGCATGGCAGAACAGGGAAGGGCAGAACAGACGTTCTCCACGTCACTGTGTTGTGACACGGTATGTGGGGGAAGGGTATGAAAAGGAACAATGCTGCTTGCTCAGCTCTCTGCCAGATTTCAATCACTTCCCTCACTTCCCACAAGAAAATTGGGCCCTTCTGGTGCTGATTCCCAAGTCGGTAGGTTTGTGTATGTTCTAGGACCCTGTGGGTCTCTCCAACAAACTCTCCTTTGAGGCTGGGAGTTTCTCCCACTGTCACCTCAACCCCCACAAGTGTTTTCAATCGGTGGTTTGAGGCTTTATTTCCCCATGCTGGGACCCTGGGTTGTGGGGTCTGTCTCACTCTCCAGTTGTTCCTCCTGATTTATCTGCACACGAATGTGGGATCACCCAGTCCACAATTTGCTGCCTCACCAGGTCCACCAACTGCTGCCTTGCCTTGAGTCCTCACTGTCTGTCCCGTTGCATATCACTGCTCCTCCTATCAGTCTGGAATAATGTTTCTTCTTTAACTCCTTGGTTGTTGGACTTCCATAGAGTTCAATTTTCTGTAAGTTCTGGTTGTTTTTTGTTTTTAAATTGTTGTTTTTCTTTTGGTTTTGTTAGAAGGCACAGTGTGTCTACATATGCCTCCATCTTGTCCAGAAATCCCAACCAGTTATTTTTTTTAAATCTCAAATAAATGCTTGTCGCCTTTCACTTTGGCCTTTCATGTATATTTTAACTCTTTCCTTCCTTCCTTTCTCCCTTCCTTCCTCCCTTCTATCCTTCCCTCCTTCCTTCCTTCCTTCCTCCCTCCCTTCCTTCCTTCTTTCCTTCCTTCCTTCCTTCCCTCTCTCTCTCTTCTTTGCTCCTGGCTTCTTCCTTTTTCTCTGTCCCCAACTGTAGCCATAGAATAGATTGTATACAAAAGAAGGTGGCAGCAGGGGCCTACAAAGGGGCAATGTTGATGTTGGTGATGCAGACAGCTAATTGGGAGGCATAAATCATAGTAAGGGGCCTGTCTGGAAATAGTCGAGGCATTATTAACATAACAAGAACAGTTTGTGGGACACCAATGTAACCTGGCATCTGAGAAGAATGGACTGGAACCTGCATGTGTGAATAATGATGATGTCACTCTACTAGTCATTGGGGGCAGTAGACACCGTTGAGTGAGCATGTGTACTGTGTGGCCATCACACTCAAAATGACTGAGCAAGTAAAGCAATGAATCTCCATCAAATTTTGCGTTAATCTTGAACATTCCTTCATGGAAACTGTTTAGATGACTCAGAGGGCCACACCTATGACCAGCTGGTGACTGGCAGCTTTATCACAACAGCCTGCCCACTCAGGCATCAAGTCTCATGCAGAGATTTTTGGTGAAACGCCAAATCACCCAAGTGTCTCAGTCGACCTATAGCCCATACTTGGTGCCCTCTGACTTCTGGCTTTTCCCAAAACTAAAATTACCTTTGAAAGGGAAGAGATTTCAGATCGTTGGTGAGATTCGGAAAATACAATGGGACAGCTGATGGCGACTGGGAGAACTGTGTGAGGCCACAAGGTACCTACTTTGAAGGGGACTGAGGTGTCATTGTCCACAGAGTTTATTGTATCTTCTATCTCCTTCAATAAATGTCTTTATTTTTCACATTACATGGCTGGATACCTTCTGGACAGACCTCATACATAGTGACCAAGTAGATCTGGGGGAAGCAACAAGGAAAAGAATGGAGTTCCAGATGACTTTTAGTGTTGTAACTAAGGTAACTTGATATCTGATGATATGATTAACTGAAAGAGGGAATATTAGGGGACAATCAGGTTTGAGGATCAAATGAAAAATTGTTTTGAGTCAAAAGGGGTTTATAGCACTTGTAGAACATTTAGGTGAACACATCTAGGAGACAGGTAGAAATAAAGACAAAGGTATGGGATACATGCCGGTAGCCACAAGAGGAACGCATTGGCCTCGCCAAGCTTGTTTATCAGGAAGGTAGCTGTCTGAAGGCAGAAGCTACAGTACACCCACCAAGATCATAAAAGACTTCTGGAAAAAAGACCACACAGCAAAGAAAATGGAGACCAAAAAAAGATTGGACAATGGGCAGCAAGTTTAATAGCATTGGCTGCTGGTTTTGAGAGAAGGTGGAGAGTCAGAATTAAAAGAGACCACTTCTCATTCTCAGATCAATAGTTACATTAGTGACAGGTGGGATAAATGCCAAAGTGAGTGGGATTCAGGCATTGAAAGAGACATGTGAAGACAGCTGACTTAAAATACTCTTTGAAGAAATTTAGCTGTGAAAGAGAGAGAGAGATGGGGCTGGAGGTAAGCTATAAAGGAAGATTTTTTTTTTTTAAGGACAAAACAGAATTGAGCATGTTGTTTGCTTTTTGAATAGTTTTTTGCTTTTTGACCATTATAAACAACTTATGAAATAATAGGAAATTAGGAAGTTTTCTGATTTTAAAAAATATCTAAACTAAAAAATGATTGTTTTCTCAAGAGTCAAATAGTGAAGCAAGCAATTCTGTTTATTTCTATCTTGACAATTATTTTGTTATCTAAGGTCATCTTTAATCCAGTGTCTCAAATAAGGTTTGCATTTTTCAATCGACATGTCAACTTAGCACTTGAAAGGCAGGTGCCCATTAAATTGGGGGGCAGTAAGACTTAGAAGTGGTGTGATTCACTGTACCTTGTCAATGTAAGAAAGGTCCAAAACTGTAAGAATTTTTATGAGTTTATTTGAACCAAACTGATGACAATTGCTGGGAAGCAAAACCTCAATGGATTGAGAAAATACTCCAGGAAATGGCAGTTTTTGCACATTATTTTATACATTACAATCAAAACAGAAAACCTAAATTGGTTATGTGAAATCCCTTGGTGACAGATTAGTGAGCCGGGAGAAAGCAAAGTGGGGGTGGGAGGGTGGAGGGTCTTCTGGGATTGGATAAAAAGTAAAATGTTAGGCACATACTTCTTTTATGTAGGTGGGTACAGGATTGCTAACAGTCACAATGAACATGATAACAATAACAAGGAGAGAATATGTAGGACCCTATGGGGTGATGCCGTGCGCTTTGAGGGGTCCAAAAAAAGGAAATCTGACATTCCAAAGGTATATTATTTTAGATGCAGAAAGACAATAGACAGGCTTGATTAAGGTAAAGACTGACTTTTGTCAGGGAAGATTCAAGCCTGGGATATGACTGCCCACCATGACCTGCCTTCAGTTAGAAAGTTTTGTAACTGCAGACCATCTTGTGTGGTTACTTTAGGTCTCCAAGTTTGTAAGGCTGCCACACAGGCCTCCCCTGAGCTTGTCACATTTAGTATGTGGCACTTTTCATCCAAAACCCGAAATTTGAAAGATGTTTTTCAGAATTTGGGTTTCAATTATCTCACTTTACTCAGTTATTTTATTCAGTATTTCTCTTAAAATTATACTTTCTTATTTAAAATCTCAGTTAAATTAAGAGGATCTTGTTACTCTAGGTATTTTTTAATATTCTTGATCATAATTTTTTTAATTTTATTTTAATTGTTGTTCAAGTACAATTTTCTATCTTTTACTCCAATCCCAGCCCACCCACCCAGCCCTCCCCACCTCCCTCCCATTTCCACCCACCCCTAGTTTTTGTCCATGTGTTCTTTATACTTGATCATAAAATTTTAATAAATAGCTAAATAATAATAATAAATGAAATACTTAAAGAATATGTAATAGTTAAAATAAATATAAATATAGTAAAAAGCTGGTAATTCCTCATCATAAGACTTTAAATACAGCTAAATGATAAATAAATAACTGAGACGGGGCAGCAGACTTTGGGTAGCCATACTCTGAGTTCCCAGGTCATTGCTGAAGGGAACTAGATATTTGCATGAGAAGTTTAAGGAAACTGCTCTCTCAAATGCCAGGACTCAACAGTTACGAGGCAAATTTCAGCCAATGTGTGCCTTGTGCCATGCTGCATGCAACTGTCAACATAAGAAACATTCAAACCTGTAGAGAATTTTTGTGTTTATTTAAACCAACCTGACAACTGCCAGGAAGCGAAGTCTCAATGTATTGAAAAATGCTCTGGAGAATGGCAGTTTAGCACCTTATTTTATACATTACAATCAAAAGAGGAGGCCCAAGGAGGTTACAAGAAATCCCTTGGTGATAGATTAGGGAGGCAAGAGAAATCACAACAGGGAACCTCTGGGATTGGAGAAAAGGTAAAATGGTAGACACTTATTTGTACACAGGTGAGTACAGAATCATTACTAGTCAACAATTAACATGATGACAATAACAATGAGGGGATTTGTGGTCTCTCCTTGGTGCCGTGCCTGCGCTTTGAGGGGTCCAGAATAAGAAGATTTGACATTCCATGGGTGTGTTATCATGGACACCAAAAGACAACGTGTAACAGGGTGCAGGGCGAGGGTCCACTAAAATTCTCCACAGCCCGTGGTTGGGGTTTGGGTCATGGGGGAAGTGAATGATGCAGCTTAAAACACTTTGCATAACAAAAAAGCACCAAGAGCTGTCCCACCGGCCTGAGTGAAAGGTGTCTACACGACTCTGAGAGTATTCAGGGACTCCTGGTACAGCCAGTGGCGTGAATTCTCTCCCTGGAAGCCCCTGTGTCATAGGGTCTCTTGCCATGACTAAAGATGGCAGCCAAGAGATGGTAGAATATACAGGAAACCAGCAAATATAGCTCATTGTAGAAGGAGCCAGAGATAAGGTCACACAGGAAACTCCAGATCAGCATTTAATCCACGAGCAGAGAGAGAGAGGCTGGTCCACCATGAGGGCTGAGAGAGCAGGCAGTAGTCATGTGGTCTGTAGTGAAGAGAGCAGCCATGTGAGAGAGTCTGCTGTGCTATACACAGAGAGGGAGGAGCTATGTCTCCTCCTCTGAGGATTCTGCCTTGCAGCCTGGGCTAGTGAGAAAGTGGTAGTAGGCAGCAAAGAGGAGTAGCCAGAAGGGATTTGGCCACGAGATCTTAGTAAGGAAGCAGCAGCCAAGAGAGAAAGAACGGTATGCTGCCGCTCTGATCATGCATACTGTAGCTGACCCCAAAACCACCAAGGACTCTGCCTTACAAGACACTGACCTGCTGCCTCAAAGACCTGGACTCTTATCTGGACTCTTAGGACTTAGGAAATATGAAGAGGCCACTCTCTTGGGACTTGTGCCTCCCTGGACTCCACCATGATCCAGTGGAACATGGCACATGTTTCCTAAACTATTATACAGAGGCTGAGGACAGCTTACCCCAGATCCTGAAGGGAAGAGCTTCTGTGAGAGGATGGCAACTTGGAAGCCCACAAGTACACCCTCCAGAGGGGATGGAAAACTGTTTGTGCAGCCAGCTTAAGAACAGATAAGGAGATGGGGAACTATTGGCCCTGGTTTTGGCTTATAGCTTGGTGGGGAGCAAGGGAAGAGCTGAGTCTTGTGGGAGAACAGGGCTCTGAGCAGAAGAGCTCTCAGCCCTGCCAAAGTTTCACCCCGTTTCACCCCAAGGTTTAAACCTATTTCCTCCAACACTAATTGTTGGATCATGTGTCAAGGTGCCATGTCCTTGGGCCCCAGTTTGCTCAGTTATAAACAGACAGGTTCAGATAAGGTAAAGCCTGACCTTTGTTAGAGAAAAATATTAGCCTAGGACATGACTACTTGTCATGAACTGCTTCTAGTTAGAAAGTTTCATTTCAGACTATCCAATGTGGTTTCTTTAGGTCTGAGTTTGTAAGGCTGCCACATAGGCCCCCCCTGAGCTTGTCAGGTTTGCATATGACCTCTTTTTATCCACACAGTAGGCCCCTCCAGACCCTGCTGACCTAGTGTGGGGCATGTTCTGGGAAACAGGGGCTGACACAGACTTGCAATACAGAGCTGTGGCCTTGGAGACCCAGAAGGCTGCCTTGTTGGCCAAACTCAGTGCTCAGGGAATGTGATCCTCTTGAAAATGCACTGGATTTTGCACAAAGGGCAAGAGGTTTAATTTGGAAATTCAGGCTTGGGCAGCACTGAACAGAAGCAAAAATGGACAGTAGATATGCATTTTCATTATTCTTGCTTAGGGAATGGTGGTCAGAATGTTTCATTCTTTTTAAACAAGGCAAGCAGTTTCAGCATTTCCTAGGTGCCCATCCACCCTGAAGTACTAGACCTCAGTTGCTTATCAGGAAGGTAATCTTCACAGAGCCCCAGGGACAGAGCAGCAAGGGCTGAGGGAGGGGCTCTATCACAGTCTGGTCACTCCTGCTGCCTTCCTCTTTTTCCACCCACCCTGTAACACACACACTTTCTCTTTCCTAGGGGCAATCACCACTTCCAAATCCATGTAAGATCTTCACGAGGACTATGAGAAGTTCTTATCCCTTGAGTTATCTAAGCAGTACTACAGGCAAAATCTTTTAGATAATTTACAATGTGATTCTTTGGATATCTTGATGTTTGGGCATCAGTTGTAATAAACTTTATTACATGGACTATATGGCAGTCATAAAATGATAACAGTGACACACACTGGTGGTATGATTATTTTATTTATTCCACAAACTTTTATTGAGCACCTACTATATGCCAGAATATACACTAAGGTCTGGTGATATGATGACAGAGGACACAATCCTGGCTTCAAGGCACTCAATATATATTGTGAAATAATAGAATAAATACATGAGGTCTGTTCAGAAAAAGTCCAGCCATTGTTAATATAACAAGAACAGTTTGTGTGATGCCTATGTAACCTGGCAGCCAAGGAAAATGGACTAGAACATGCATGTGTGAATAATGACGACCTCACTGTACTAGTCGGTGGGGGTGGTAGATGCCATTGAGTGAGCGTGTATATTGTGTGGCTATTACATTCAAAATGACTGTACAAGTGGAGCAATGAATCTGCATCAAATTTCGCATTAAGCTTGAACATTCCTTTGTTGAAATTATTCAGATGATTCAGAAGGCCACAGGTATGGGCAACTGGTGATTGGCAGCTTCATGCGACAGCCTGCCCACTAGTGCATCAAGTCTCATACAGTTTTTTTAAATCACTCAGGTGACTCAGCCTCCTACAGCCCAGATTTGACACCCTGTGACTTCTGGTTTTTTTCCAAAACTAAAATCACCTTTGAAAGATAGGAGATTTCAGAATGCCGATGAAATTCAAGAAAATACAATGGGGCAGCTGATGGTGATTGGGAGAACTGCATAAGGTCCCAAGGTGCCTATATTGAAGGGGACAGAGGCATCATTGTCCTGTGTATAATGTTTCTTGTATCTTGTATCTTCTTCAATAAATGTCTCTATTTTTCATAGTACATGGTTGAATACTTTCTGGACAGACCTTCATATATTGGTCTTTGCCGCCTGCTTCTAATTCAGGGCTCTTGAAACCCTGGTAAATTCCTGGGTGGTAAAAGCACCAGGAGCAGCTTTTGTTCTAATATTTGGTCTTTGACTCTGGTTCCTGACACAGCACCTGAAACCCTTGTCATTTCCTGGATGAAAACAGTATTTTCTGTTCTAATGATGAAACTCCAGGGGGGCTCCTGCATGACGGCTGCTGAGCAGACTGAAAAAGCCACTGTTAGAAGTTTGGAATTTTTAGCCTCACCCCTCCTTGTCCTGACAATGGAGCTAATAATTATGGAGTTAATGATTAATATGATGCAGACTCCACCAAGAAAAACATAAAATGGGATTTTGGTGGCTTCCAGGTTTACAAATACATCCATGCCAGGAGAGTGATACACCCCAATCCACAGAAGCTCCTGCACTCAGCACCCTCTCAGGCCTCCTCCTCCGCGTCTCTTCATCAGGCTGTTCATCCCTATCCTAAAAATAAGCTGGTAAATGCAAGCAGTTGTTTCTCTGAGTTCCAAGAGCTTTTCTAGCAAATTAGTAAGACCCAGGACAGGGTGGGGTCATGGAAACCTCCAATTTGTAGCCAAATCAGACGTAAGCTGTGGTAACCCAGGGACCTACTACTTGCAACTGGCATCTGAAAGGGGGGCAATCTTGTGGGACTGAACCCTAAACCAGTGGATCTGACACTATCTCTAGGTCAGAAGTGTTACAATTTAGTTAAATTGTATAATACTGAGCTGGTGTAGTGGAGAATCAGTTGGTGTGGGGGAAAAAACCCACACATTTGGTGACCAGAAAGGTAAGAAGTTGAGGTATTTTGTGTGAGGAGTAAAGGTGACTCCCAGGAGAGAAACACAGGAAAAGCAAAGAGCTAGGTTTTTCCCTGTTTAGGAGGAAGTCTGGAATGAAGTTTTTCCTTATGTGGATAAGCAGACAAATAAAATATTATCAGATTTTATTTGATACCTACGTCCTATAATGACAAAAAGTATGAGGGACAAGAAAATGTAAAAGCAGCAAAAGAATTCTGGCTGAGCAATCAAGAAAGTTTTCACAGAATCCATAGCACTTGAGCTGAGGTTTGAAGAACAAGGATGAACTAAGCAGGAAGGACGCTATTCCAAACTAAGAGGCAGAAAATCTTGCAAAAGTATGCACGTTTGAGGGAACAAATCACCTACTATTGCTCTATTGTTCAACATGAGGCAGCTTAGGCTGGTGTAGAGGAGAGACTGTTCCAGGTGGCAGCTGCTGCTGGACTTGCAAGCTGGACTAGGGCCTGGACAGAGACTGCTTCCCAACAGCCCTGCTTGGGGACTGTCTGTTTGTAGTGAATGTATATTCTGACATAAGCCAGCACCCCTTCCCTGTCTCCTGCTACATGCTGGTTCCTGGGACAGGCCATTGTCCTGACCTGGTCAAGCATGTGATTTCCCATACCTGGTATCATTCACATACTAGTACCTATGACTACCCCCCTCCCCAACGTATGTAGTTCTTTGGCTCCTGACAAGCTCCACAAAATCCATTTCATCTTGCAGCCACCTAAGCTGTGCTTCCTATGCTAAGTTTCTGTTAATAAACTATATAAATTACCAAACTGGAGTGGCCAGCCTTTCCTGTCTTCCCTGCCCTCTGCCTACAAAGATAGATTTTTTCAATCCTAGAGCCTTCACTGGGTCTGTGTATATTAACAACTGGACATCTACGAAGGGCCTTATTTGTGATGCCAATAAATTTCTACTTTATCTTGTAGTCTACAGGCAGTCTCTGAGGAATTCTGAGCTATGTGGCCACATAAACAGAGTTATTAATAGAAGTGCAGACAAATAGGATGAGAACAAGACAGAAGTACCAGTATTGAAAGATGCCATGTGCTCAACCAGTGGTAGGGGAGCTACAGGGAATGAGAGGAAGAACTGCTCAAGAAGGACGCAAGGCAGACCCAGGGGATTGTAAGTAGGAAGACGAATCCAGCAAGACTTTTAGATTACTGACGTGGACCATCATGTGAATGGCTAACAACATGCAAGACTGGGGAAAGAGGAAGGCAAACAAATTTGGAGATGAAAATGAATTTCATGTTTGATATGGTAAGTTTTGGTTTCCACAGAAAGTTCAGATCTGGCACCAATGTCACTGTGGGGGTCATCAGCATATGGATGTCACTGAAGTCAGGGATTGGGGAGATTTGTCAGAGAGAACATGGGACACCTAGGAATGCCAATACATAAGGATGAATGAAGGAAGAAGAGCCAGAAAAAGACAATGAGAGTCAAGATGGGCCAGAAAAGCATAGAAAGAACCAGGGAGTCATTAACAAAAAATAAGAGTTTAAAAGAAGGAGCTGATAGAATAATCAAACTGTATGGTTGGTATTCGCAGAAAAATAGACACACAGACCAATGGAACAGAATCAAGAAACCAGAAATAAACCCAAATGTATATGGGCAACCAATATTAGGCAAAGAAGCAAAAATCATAGAATGTAAAAAGCCTTGTCAATAAATGGTGTTAGAGTTCAGGAAGCACAGAGAGTCCCAAACAAATTAGACTCAAAAAGGACCACACCAAGACACATCATAATTAAAATGCCAAAGGTTAAAGATAAATAGATAATCTTAAAAGCAGCAAGAGAAAAGCAGAGTGTTACCTACACAGGAGTTCCCATAAGAGTGTCAGCTGATTTCTCAAAAGAAACATTGCAGGCAAGAAAGGACTGGCAAGAAGTATTCAAAGTGATGAAAAACAAGGACCTACACCCTAGATTACTCTACCCAGCAAAGCTACCATTTAGAATGGAAGGGCAGATAAAGTGCTTCCCAGATAAGATTGAGTTAAAGGAATTCATCATCACCAAGCCCTTATTATATGGAATGTTAAAAGGACCTATTTAAGAAAAAGAAGATCAAAATATGAACAGTAAAATGATAACAAATTCACAACTATCAACAACTGAATTCAAAAAACAAAAACAATCTAAGCAAACAACTAGAGCAGAAATGGAATCATAGATATAGAGATCACTTGGAAGGTTATCAGTTGGGAGGGGGAGAATAGGGGAAAAGGTACAGGGATTAAGACACCTAATTGATAGATACAAAATAGACAGGGGGATGTTAAGAATAGTATATGAAATGGAAAAACCAAATAACTTATATGCACGACCCATGGACAGAACTAAGGGGGCAGGGATTGCTGGAGGGAAGCAGGGTACTGGGTGGAGGGGCACAAAGGGGAAAAATTGGGACAACTGTAATAGCATAATCAATAAAATATACTTAAATTAAAAAAAATACAAAATAAACAGATCTTTACCAGGAAAAAAAAATGAATAAATGGTATTGGGAAAATCTGAAGCCACATGCAAAAGAATGATACTAGACTGCTATTTGATACCATTCACAAAAATTAACTCAAAATGGATTACAGACTTAAATATAAGACCTAAAACAATAAAATACATATAAGAAAACATAAACACCAAGTTATGGACCTTGTTCTCAGATAAGTTTTTGTGAACTTGACACCAAATTCAAGGCAAGTAAAAGCAAAAAAAAAAAAAACCTCAAAAAATGGGACTACATCAAACTAAAAAGCTTCTGCGAAGAAAAAAATAAAATAAAATAAAACCAACAAAACCAAAATGTAACCAACCAAATGGGAGATAATATTTGCAAATACCTTCGATAAGGTGCTAATATCCAAAATATATAAAGAACTCATACATCTCAACAACAACAAAAAAACCCTAAAATCCAATTAAAAAATGAGCAGAGGACCTGAACAGACACTTTCCCCATGGACACATACAAATGGCCAACAGTACCTGAAAACATGCGCAGCTTCCCTAGTTCTTAGCAAAATGCAAATCGAAGCTACAATGAATAAACCTCACGCCTGTTAGAATGGCTGTTCTCAACAAGACAAGAAATAACAAGTGTTAAATAGGGTGTGTATGCCAGGAGCCAGCCCGACCCTGTCATCTGACAGTCACAGAGGGACCCACCCATCCACAGAGCAGACACGGTGTGGGGGAAAGCACCTGGCACTCCTCTGGTTAATCACTGTATTACTACCCATGCTTAGGGTCTATGTGATTCACCATGGGACCAGGACAGATGGCAATTCCACAGAAGAAATACAGTTCTTCGGAAGTAATCAAGAAAATGACAGCTCATTGGAAAGTAACTTCCCACCAGAGTGTCCTCCTAAGTGGGTTAGGGAGTTCCAAGAATGGGAACGGAAAAGACTCCGAGGATTACTCCCTACAAAACCCCTATACCCACCCTTATTACACAATTCCTTAGAACCAGGGCTCCGGGGATTAAAAAGAGATTAAAAAAACACATTTGGTCAGCACTGTACCAGTATCCATGGTCTGTTCCCCCTCTAACTCCTAGGCCCACTGATCCCCCTTTACCCCATACCGGAATCTATCATAAAGGGACACCATGGGTCAATATAAATGGATATTGGAAAGATTATTATACGCTCCCCTTCTATGAGGCACTTAAGTGATGAGGGCCCCCATGGTGTTTATTGCCAAAAAAAGCCAGACATCAAAAATGGAAACAAATAATAGACATGCATCAACATTGAGATAAATGGCAGGCAGCTGAATGGACTGAGCAACACAAAGGTTATTACTTGAATAGAAAAACAGGGTTCTGGCGCTGAAGTGAGAAGTGAGAGACAGGTACTAACCACATTGACCACGAAAGCCTTCCGCATGGCCTTTGCCAATGAACCAAAATAATCCTATACCTATCTACATGCCCAGCTTGAGGCTTTAGAATATATAGGTCAAAATTAAGTTAAGCTTTAAGAAATTAAGGTGTTGTATAAAGTGGTAAAATGTGTTACTGATTAATTGCAAAGATTAGGAGCTAAAAGCTTGCACAATAATATGCAATGGACAGCTGTTTCCTATTATATCTGTGTCATATTTTCTGTGGAACACTGACAAAGCAAATATGCCCTGAGAACCTCATTCTGATTGCTTTCACATATGCCACATGTACACACCCAACTATATAAAAATAAAGAACTCAAGAGCCCAGCAGAGATGCCAGGCTGTTGAGCTTGAAACTGCACCTCTCGTGTCATTCCTGCGCCAATGCCGTCCCTCCACTGGGAATCCCTGGACCTGCTGGAGCAGGACTCCGGCAGTATAGGTAAAGTAACCCTCGTTCACTGCTGGTGGGAATGTAACCTGGCACAGCCAGAACTACCTTATGACCAACGGTGTTTCTTCTAAGTACCTACCCCCCAAAATTGAAAACATTTATTCATAAAGATACACACTCATATGTATCCCTATGTTCATTGCAATATTATTCACATTGGCCAAGACATGGAAACAACCTAAGTGCCCTTCAATAGATGATTGGACAAAGATATGGTACATTTATACAATAGAATACCACTCAGTCATAAGGAAAATTGAAATATTGCCATTTGTAACAACATGAATGGATCTTGAGAATATCAGGCTAAAAGGAATAAGTCAGATGGAAAAGGACAAGAACCATATTATTTCACTCATATGTGGAATATAAAACAAAGCAACAAAAGACTAAACAAAAGAAACAAACTCATGGACACAGACAACAGTGTGGTGGTTACTAGAAGGGAAGGGGCATGAGAAGAAGGTAGTGAATTGTAAAGGAGGTCAAATATATGGTGATGGAAGGAGGGTAGACTTTGGGTGCTGAGTACACAATGCAACATACAGATTATGTATGATGGAATTGTACACTCGAAACTTACATAATGTTATTGATCAATGTCACCCCAATAAATTTAATTTTAGGAAAAAGAGCTGAGCCCTGTCTGGTCACCAGTTCTATCCCCACCAGGGCACATGCCTGGTTTGCCGGCAGGTCCCCAACTGGGGGTGTGCAAGAGGCAACCAATGGATGCATCTCTCACACATCGATGCTTCTCTCCCTTTCGCCCTCCATTCCCCTCTCTATAAAAATAAATAAGTAAATAATCTAGAAAGAGGACGGAAGAAGGGAGGGAGGGAGGGAGGGAGGGAGGGAGG
>PVIA01007007.1:0-89013 GCA_004024845.1 Tonatia bakeri
AAATAAGGTGCTGGAGGAGATAAGAGTGAATGGGATCAAGAGCAGGAGGAAGTGTTAGTCTTGGCGAAGAAGCAGGGCACTTCTCAGATAAGAAAGTAAAGGAAGTTTGGAAGATATTTTAAGGAGAGAATGGGATAACTGAGGGAATTAAGTCACATTAAGTTGTTATAATCTTCCCAGTAGAAGTAAAATTGTCTACAGAAACTGAGATGGCACATTTGGAAATGAGGCTAAGGGAAAAGGGGGAGTGGCTGTTATGAAAAGTAAGGAAGAGAGCTGAGAGCTGAATGAAAAGTATTCTCAGCAGAAATAAGGGCCCTGCTGGAATTGGTAGCATATGTTTGATTTTACCTTGAAAAGGGCTGAGGGTCATTATTTTAATCTATCCTTACTTTTCAGCCTGCCAGTATATTCTGGAGAAAGTCTTGGGAAAGAGGGGGTTGCCTAGCTGTGGAAGGGCTTCAGGTAGATGGCAAATGGGATCCTAGAATGGAAGTGAGTGCATGGTTGAAGTGACTGCCTATGGGGTATCCATGGGTGAACCCTGGAAGGGTCTGATGGACTGGGAAGCTAATATAAGTAAGGAAATGGAGATCACAAGAGGCTAGAGAGTGAAAGTAAAGGATCAGAAAAGGGGGCAGTAGGTTTATAGATAAGATGTGATGCTTCACAGCTATTAGGAGGGATATAATATGTCTATGGAATTCTTACATCCCTGGAGGTTCCTGTGGTTGAGCAGAGATGGAGGTCACTAGCTTTCTAAAGACACTTAGAGGCTAAGGAATTAAGAAGATTTTCAACAGGGGTGTTGGAAACCTTGAGGATGAGAAGAGGATGTCACAGAGGATGGTAGGCTATGAGGAAGTCCAGAGGAAATGTGCAGGCTGACAGCCTTGACATCATCTGTTGAGGGATAGAAGTCAAAGTTGAGCCAACATGGAGAAAGAATTGGAAACTGGGGTGCCCATCATCTATGTCTGGGTGTGAGGAGAAGTCTGTTGAGGGGGCTCTGCTCACAGGGCGCCCCTGGCTGCCATGGATGAGAACAAGTCTACCAAGACATGATCTGCTTGGGGAGGAAGGGTGGTCAATCTCTCAAAGGAGAAGGGCCAAGGGCCTTTTCCTCAATGGCCTTTTATTGGTTTCGTTTGCACAGGAATACAAGTAAAACTCATTAATCATTGTCAGGCAATAAGGATCAAACTATAGATAACATACAAAGAACTCTGAGGGCCTATTTTTAGTCAGGGTCAGATAGCTAAAGAGCCATAAAACTTTGAGGAACATACTCACTTCTTGCTTGAATCCTTATCATTTAATTGAGAGCATTCTAAACAAAGCAGGTTTCAAGGGATTTTACATATTCTTTCTTAGGCTTGATCTCCAGGGGAACCCGCCCTTTCCAGCACAGGGCTGCACCACCCTGTCATTGTTTCAGGCTTAAGTCAAGCAGGGGAAGTAAGGCAGCCAAGAGATTAGGAGACTTCTCCCAGACAGAACGAGGACTCAGGCTTTGTCAAAGCTGAGGGATGAGGGTCCATCACCCCCTTTCTCCATAGCCCCCCAAGTCCTTCCCTGAGGGCCTCCACGTGATCGTGCCTGTCTTAGGTTGTTCCCCCCTTGGGGAATCTTACCCATCATTGGCTAACTGATCAAGCATTGGGGCCCAGTTATGAAAAGAGGAACGGAAGCAGTGCTCCTGCCAGGGAGATAAGCTTTGTCTCCTTAGTGGCTTATGCTCAGAAGGGCACTCACTCAGCCTTAGCCAAGGGGGTTTACAGCTCCTGAAACCAGGCAGGGTGGTTTACAACATCTGAGGGTCCAGGATTCGAGTCCCTGTTCAGGCACTAGATCATGTCTTGGTAGACTTATTCTCATCTGCGGCGGCAGAGGTGGGGTGGGGGGTGGCCCTGTGGGCGGAGCTCCCCCACAGAAGTCCTTTCAGCAAACAGGAATGGGAGGGAAGTGGAATCAGAAGAGGAGCACTTCAATGATGAGAACTTTGAGGGTAGAGCGGAACATGGACTCTGAAGTCAGACTGATCTGTTTTGAATCCTGACTCCTGTAAAAAATACTACCTGGGAATTCAGCCTCCTAGGCCTTAATTTTCTAATTTGAAAAATGGGAATACTGGGTTTTGACTTATAATTTAAGTCAAAAATCTATAGTGAGAATTCTATGACAAAATATATGAAAATGCCTGGTGTACAGGTTCAATAGTGATATGACACGTGCTATTGTTTTTCCTCAAGGGAATTTTATAACAAAATGATGGTACTGAAGAATGAGGGCAGAAACAATGGGCTGTCATTGGAAACTGGCCCATCTGGACACATGTGAACACAGGCAGAGTGATCAGGGAAGGGATGTATGGTCTTTGTGGTGGTGGTTGTCAGTGGCAAAGGTTGGGAGGAAGGGTAGGGAGACATTGCCCAAAGAAGGGCCAGCATGTTCTGGCAGCTCTTAGAGACACTGGGAAGGGAGGCACAGGGCACTAGGCTGGTGTGCATAGAAGCCATCTCTGAGACATCTGCAGATACAACACCGTGGAAGGAGAAGGGGCCTGGGGCTGACTCGGGCTGCTCCTTCCATCTGGACCAACCAAGGAACTGTGTGACCTTGAGGAAGCCATAAGAAGAGGCATGCAAAAATGGGAGCAATAGGGGACAGCTGTGGGTCTGTGTCAGACATAGAGCATCTCATGCTACATGCTAATAAGTTTGGTGACTCTAACTTTGGCTTCTTCTTCTTTTTTTTTTTAGGAATAGACTTACTTGTAAATAAACTTTATTTTTAGAGTAATTTTAGGTCCACAACAAAATTGAGAGGAAAACACAGAGATTTCCCATAAACTTGCTGCCCTCACTCACGTACAACCTCCCTCATTATCAATGTCCCTCACCAGAGTGGTACATTTGTTACAATCAGCGAACCTCCACTGGCCCATCTTGACCACTCCAAGTCCATAGTTTATGTGAGAATTCACTCTTGGTGTTGTACATTCCGTGGGTTTGCACACATGTATAATGACATGTATCTATTATTACAGTATCATACAGCATAGTTTCACTGCTTTAACAATCCCCTGTGGCCACCCCTCCCTTCCCCCAACTCCTGGCAGTCATTGATCTTTTTACTGTCTATAATTTTGCATTTTTCAGAATGTTATATAGCTGGAATGATGCAGTAGATAGTGGCCTTGGTTTTTAGAACTTGCAGAGGACCATCATAATTACAGCTACCCTGTGCAGCAGGTATTATTATTCTCATTTTATAGACAAGACACTGAGGCTCAGAGAGTATCAGGTGGTTTCAGGAGGCCACACAGAATGTGAGGGTGTTCCCAGGTCTTTGATGCTCTTCCCACAATGGGGCCTCTGTGGTGAAGGAGGGGACAGGGCTCTGATGATGGTGACTCATTGCTGACCTGTTTTACTAGGCTTTTCTCTATCCTTTCTTTTCAAGGATTCTCTCTTCTTCTAGGGGAAAACATATTTCATATATGAAGTTTTTCCCATCTGTTCCAGCCAGAGAGCTGATTTTTTATTTGCTCTATAGCTCCCATTGAAATATCACTGTCTTCTTTTCTGGCAAATCATCCCTGAAAGACACACTCCTGCCTCGTTGATCTCCTCACATCTCCCTTGGGTCAATCACTCTCTGCTTGTCCCCATCTCATCTCTGTTGGTGATGGATTCTCCTCTCAGCCACAGCACACAGCCTGTCTCAGGAAAGTAACATTCCTTGCCCTGCCATTGCTTACATTTCTGTCTGAATACCCAGCTCTCACCCCCACCCCTGTTAGATGTGTCATTTGTGATTCATTATGTTTAGCCAGGCTGTTTCTTCATAAATGAATTCTCTAATGGGACAGATGAGTCCTATAACCCACCCCCCCACCGTTCCATTCTGTAACCATGTGCTGTTGACGAAGGTGCAGGGATGTGTGGCAGCCTGAGCTGGAAATCTGGGAGGAGAGCATCCATGTTATAAGCCAGCCTGGATACCAAAGAACAGCAGGTATGAACTTGGGAGCTGGGCTCCTTTTCAGACTCAGTGACCCACTAGGTGAGGAGTCATCAGGGCCTGCCTTCAGCAAATAGAGGGTGGAGATTTGCTGTGGCAAACACTGGGTGTGTGCACCAGTGAACAGAGTCCAGGAAGAACCTCCTTATTCATGAGTTTTGCAGAAGACCTGGGAAGTTTGTACAACCTGCTAAACAAACCCCTCAACTGAGATCAAATTTTTTGTCACCATTTTTAAAAAAGATTTTATTTATTCATTTTTAGAGAGAGGGGAAGGGAGGGAGAAAAAGAAGGAGAGAAATATCAATGTGTGGTTGCCTTTCATGTGGCCCCCTCTGGGGACCTGGCTCGCCACCCAGGCATGTGCCCTGAGTGGGGATTGAACTGGCAACCTTTTGGTTTGCAGCCAGTACTCAATCCACTGAGCTACACCAGCCAGGGCTGTTACCATTTTGAAGGGAGCCTCAGGATTGGATTTAAATTGACTTAAAAACTCCATGCAGAAATTAGATATTCTTGCATAGCTGAGGTTGCAGATTAATACACCTTCTCCTGCCCCAGGACCTGGGCCAGTCTCATCCCTCAAACTCTCTCTTCCAGCTTTACTTGCCAATGCAAGGCAAACAGCCTGCAGTTCTAAGCAGAACCACTTCTACCTCAGTGTGTTTGCTTGAGCACTGAGCAGAAGCTTCTGAACAAAGCCATTTATGTATAGGTTTATGTGTAGTGTGCTTTATCTATGTGACCCCACCACTCTGCATGCAGGTAACTTAACCAGGAACAGGCATCTGGCACACACACAGCACTGACAAGCAGCCTGAAGGTGACCTGGCACAACACTCTGCTCAGGAGGGCTGCTTGTTACTATATATTGATAGGTGGCCATTGGAGACCCCCTCTTGGTAAGTTTGAATGCAAAGAACAGAAAATCAGCAGACACTAGAATGGAAAGAAGTCAAGGGGAAGGTGGTGGACGAGCTCAGTGGCAGGAGAGAGAGAGAGAGACAGAGACACTTAATCACCAGAATAAGAGGCAATGGATCTGCTTCTGAGAGAACACAGGATAACTAAATGAGCACTAAGATTTGTGTTGATTCTTGAATGTTTCCAGTGAGGTCTGACTCTTATTGTAGAGATGGTTCATGTCTCTTACTTCTCTGTGTACTCTTTATATTAAATTCCCACTAACTAAAGTGACATTTTAGTCTTTCAATCTGGAAAATTTAACACAGTTCTGAGGTCCCTCTTGCCTTGATTGCTTTTCCCTCACCTTCTCCCCTGGCTGACTTCTATTCTTACTTTAAAATTCTGTCAGGTGCCCCTCCCCTGTTTGTCTTCACCTTCTCTCCCCTCAGGCCCCACCCTCCCTGCCCCTAAGACTGCGAAATGCCTCCATCACTGGGCTTGCTCCCTGCATGATGATCATCTATTTATTGTCCCTATTAGATGTCAGTCTCCTGATGGCAGGGATTATATTTTACTCACTTTTTATTCCAACTAGTAACTGCCAGAACTTGAACTTGAACTCACACTTTACCACTGAACTCTGCTACTGCTTTATCCTGTCTCCCAGGAGAATTTTTTCCAGCAAGAAGTTTATCCTAACATGTTTAAATTCAAAGAAGTATAGGCCTATTTATTTGCTGAAACCTGTAGACGCCTCATAGTAAAACACAGTTATTCATTCCTCTCAGGCTTGCTTGTTAATTTCTTAGTTGAAAGTTTAATACACAGTGATTTATTTCTTACTAAAGAGTAGTAAGGTTGCTAATTTTGTTGTTAAACAAACCTTTAAGATCTATTCTCAGGTCCCAACTTTGCCAAAATATACCAACCACAATAGTGGAAAAAAGGGCTCAGAGATTATTATAGAGGGCTATGAATAAATTGAAGGAACAGATTCTGGAAGCTTAGCTACAGAAAACAAAACATAGTCAGGAGGAGAACAAGGAAATACTAACAGGGAGAGGAACCAAACGACTGATGAGGCAAGCGAGGTGCTTTGGGTTGGAAATTAAAGGAGGCATCACTCTTGAGGACCTGAGAGTGACACCTCCTTTGATTTTGTACCCTCAGTGCCTTACCTTTCTCACCCTAGTCTTGGCTTTGCCCAGGGGTTTGTTGTTTCAGAATCTTCTTATATTTTTTATGCCTTCATGACCAGGAGGTTTTGAGAGATGGGCTGCCTGTCTTGTTTCCTGCTATATTGTCAACACCCGGCACAGTTCTGGCACACCGTCCGCACCTAATGAGTGTTAGTTGAATGAATTACTTAGCAGGATCTGGGAAAACCAAAGTGGAGTGAGCAATAAGCAGTGCCTGCCATGACTTTCAGAGAAGACAAGCCGAAAGAATTGACAAGCATCTTAGAATTGATAACTTATGTTAGATGAGAGACAAGTCATTGTATCTCCAGAGCAGGGATAATTTCCATCTCTTTTCTCCTCTAGTGGATTTTTTTTTTTTTTTTTTTTTACAAAGAAAACAGTAACATTTACATGAACTAGTTTGGGCTAGTGATGAGATAGACTTAGGAAGAACCTCCAGTTTCTTATTGTTATTATTCATGAAGCCAGTAACCATTTATTCTTCCAGTAGTTATTTATGGATATCTATTTCACATCATAATTGACATAGCCTAACTGCTGTGGCCTAATTGAAGGTCTATATGTAATTAGAAAAGCCCTCTTGACCTAGCTATAGGAATTTGGTGGAGCTGGTGGTCTTATCTGAGGGGGAGGTCAGCTGCTGCTGGGTAGGATCCAGCACCACACTACAGGTACAAATCTTATAGGTACAGATCCTACACGTTCAGGAGCAGCAGTTGACTGGTTGACTGAAAAAGTGATTAAATTGAGGAAGCATACAATATGATTCATAAGTTCCCTAGAAATGTGTAAATGTGAATTTGCTGATATTTTGGCACAAAACCACAGCCTTTGAGTATGAGTTTTTCATTCTGGAGTTAAACTCCATCTTTCTTACTTAACCACACCCACGGTGCATCCTCTATGACTTCTAATTTCAATTTCTGTTTTTTTAAAACATTTTTTACTGTTTATTCTATTACAGTTGTCCCATTTTTTTCCTCTTTGCCCCCCTCCAAACAACCTACCCCTTCCTCCCTCAGTCAATCCCCAGCCCATCTTCATAGGTCATTCGTACATGTTCTTTGACCAGCCCCCTCCCCTTCCTTCCCTCATTTTCCCTCTCCATCCTCTCCTCTTATAGCTGTCGCTCTGTTCTGTTTACATGTCTGTAGTTCTATTTTGCCTGTTAGTTTATTTTGTTCATTTGATTCCAGTTTAAGTGAGATCATATGCTGTTTATCTTTCACTGACTGCTTATTTCACTCAGCATAATAGTCTCCAGTTTCATCCAAGTTGTCACAAAAGGTAGGAACTCCTTTCTTTCTGCTGCATAGAATTCCATTATGTAAATGCACCACAGTATTTTGATCCACTCATTTACTGATGGGCACTTAGGCTTTTTCCAACATTTGGCTATTGTAAATGGTACTGCTATGAACACAGAGGTACATAGGTTCTTTTGAATTGGTGTTTCAGTATTCGTAGGATATCATCCCAGCAGTAGAATCACTGGGTTATGAGGTAGTTTCATTTTTAATTTTTTGAGGAAATTCCGTACTGTTTTCCACAGTGGCTGTGCCAGTCTGCATTCCGACCAACAGTGCACTAGTGTCCCCTTTCTTCGGCATCCTTGCCAGCACTTGTTTGTTGATTTATTGACAGCCATTCTGACTGTTCTGAGGTGATATCTCATTGTGGTTTTAATTTGGTGGGATTAAATTAATCCCCTCAAATTAATTAATCCCACTAAATTAATTCCATCATGAGCTCTGATGGCTCATGATGCTGAGCAACCTTTCACATATTTGTGTGCCATCTGTATGTCCTCCTTGGAGAAGTGTCTGTCAGATCATTTGCCCATTTTTTAATTGGATTTTATGTTTTCCTGGTGTTGAGTCATATAAGCTCTTTTTATATTTAGGAGATTAAATCCTTGTCTGATGTGTCATTGGCAAGTATGCTGTCCCATACAGTGGGTTCCCTTTTCATTTCGATGATGGTATCTTTAGCTGTGCAGAAGCTTTTTAATTTGATGTATGCCCATTTATTTATTATTTTTTTTAATTTCCCTTGCTTAAGGAGATTTAGTGGCAAAAATATTGCTCTTTGGGATATCTGAAATTTTACTGCCTATGTTTTCTGCTAGAATTTTTATGGTATCCTGACTCATTAAGTTTTTTATCCATTTTGAGTTTATTCTTGTGTATAGCGTAAGTTGATGTTCTAGTTTCCTTTTTTTTTTTTGCAAGTACTATTCCAGTTCTCCCAACACCATTTATTAAAGAAACTTTTTTTACTTTATTGTATACTCAGCCCCTTTTGTCAAATATTAATTGGCCATAGAGACATGGGTTTATTTCTGGGCTTTCTATTCTGTTCTGTTGATCTATGTGTCTGTTCTTATGCTAGTATCAGACTATTTTGATTATAGTGGCCTTGCAGTATAGTTTGATATCACGTATTTTGTCTCCCTCCAACTTTGTTCTTTCTCAAGATTGCTGTGGCTATTCAGGGTCTTGAATTTTTGAAATATCTGTTTTAGATCTGTAAAATATACCATTGATATTTTAATAGGAATGGTGTTGAATCTATAGATTGCTTTTGTTAGTATGAACATGTTAATGATGTTAATTCTTCCTATCCATGAAATGGGTATATGCTTCTATTTATTTGTATCTTCCTCAATTTCTTTCTTTAGTGCTCTGCAGTTTTCTGCGTACAGGTCTTTTACCTCGTTGGTTAAATTTATTTGTAGGTACTTTATTTTTCTTGTTGCTATAGTAAATGAATGAAACAAGAATTTAACACTTGGAGGAGTCTGTGTGTAGAACACTTCCAGATTTTTATAATCTCCCTCCAACCTTAAAAAATTTCTCATCCATGTCCAATTCACCAGTGATTTTTAATGGCTCAGCCTTATGAAGTCTTTCTAAAACATTTGACTTCATTTTAAGGAACTAATTTCTTTTTTTTATATTCATATTTAATCAGTTTATAGTATAAAAGTGTACTCATAGTATATATATGCTTATAAAGAAGTATATAAATAGCATTTAATTAAAATGCATGATTATAATAGGTAGGCAGTTGCTTATGTTTTATGTAAAACATAGTCATGTAGTTCAGTCGGGAGGGTCTGTTAATGAAACTCTGCTACTAGCTGCAGTCACCCATATTTCAGTGTGCTGTGGCCAGCACCTATATGTTATATAGAAGGACTGGTGCACACTGGTTCTGTTAACTTAGTCAGTAGAAACAGGTTAAGGGAATAATTACTAAATCTACATTGTATAACCATTTTTTCCCCCAGAATTTGACCTTCCACTTTGGAAGGCCAGAAAATCACTTTTGGTAGGGACAAAGGGAATCAGACTTAAGATACTGGCTCAGACTAATGAATTCACTGAAGTCTAACATCTACATCATTTTATTAACAATTCATTTACAACAAAGGATAACTGTCCAAGGACCCAGGCTATCAGGAGTCTACATGATGAGCACATTCTGGTTGTAACTGGAGGGGAGGAGGAAATGGAAGGCATGGATGTAGGAAGGAAGGTTAGTAAGTTGAGAAAGTTCTTAGTAGTCCTGAGGCTTCCAGAAGACTGGTGGTGGTGGGGTGGGGGCTTTGGAAGAGCAGTTCCAGAGAAGAGCCTCCTTACCAGGGAAATATTCAAGCTGACTGGCTTTTTGGGCCTGATTGGGCCTGGAAGCCGTGACTGGTTTCGGCCTTGGTTTCTGATGGCCTTCAGAGCTCAGAGGTATAGGCATGAGAAAGTAGAAGTTGTATTTTTTCAGTGGAGCTTATAATATTGACAAGAATGTGGTTGAAGGGACGGCTTTTCTGAGGCCTTCTATGCTAACTTTCTGGCTTTTTGACACTGTCTACAATGGGACACTGGCCGGGTGAATGAAGAGAGGCTAGTGACAAGCTAATACATGCCTGAAAGGGTCTTAGGGACAGTTTGTTGAACTTTCCTTATACTGAAGCACTCTAAAAATGCTGGTAATGCAGTTTGGAATTTGTCACTTTAATGGTTAAATAAATAAACAGTGAGTTTTTTGTGGGTCAGAGCTAGTGCTTAGAAATATAAAAGTGAATATTTAGAAAGACTCCTATGTTCCAGGTGTTTATACTGTAGTGGGAGAGAGAGATAAGTCATCACATGAAAAAATTATAATATGTTAAGTCCAAAGATAAAGACCTTTACGGCGGGGGGTGGGTAACTGCCGGTGGGATGTTCATGCTAACTCAGTCATTTCCCCACTGCTGGAATCACAGCAGGCAGAAGACCTCAGCTGGGCCTCTCCGGGCAGAAGGGATGCTTAGAAAGCAGCAGGTCTGGGCGGGCTGCAGCACTGGCTTCCTGTGCAGAAGTTGTGCCAGGCTTTCACGACAGTGACCCTTTGGGACTGCAGTTCCAATAAGGGTGAAGCTTCCTTGGCCGACATTCCCCAGGCACCTCTGCTGGCCCCTTCAGCACCAAAGTGTGGATTTTCCATGGCTGAGAGTCCAGCAGCAGCAACGTTATGCTTTGGAAGATTGTAATGGGCAGCAGAGCACAGGGATTTACTGTAAAACCACACTGATCAAGGGATCTGATGTGGTAGTGTTGGCCAGGAAGGGGCTTCTAGACACTAGTTTTAACTGTAAAGCTTTGAACTGATCCTCATGTCTCCATAGATCCTTCAGAGGTGTGTGACTGCTGTGCACTGAGCACCCAGGTGAGGCTGGGAGGCAGCTCATGCTGAGGCTTTCTGTGGGGTCCACTCTTGCCATCTCATTAGGGAATGGGTATTTTTCTCCTTTCTGTGTTTTGTAAATAATTTTTTAGAGCAGTCTTAGGTTCACAGAAAAATTAAGGGAAAGGTACAGAGATTTCCCACATACCCCCCAACCCACACATATATGTCCTCTCCCCCATTATCTGCATCTGATGTGGACCCTGGCTGGTGGGGTCCACCGCCACATTGTGGGTGAGATACAAGACGTTTACATGGACTATCGAGTCCTGTGGAGGAAAAGGGCGAGCATGGCTTTTTCTCTCAAGGGGAACAAAAAGCTGTGGCCTCCTCCATGACAGGCCTTTATTTCTTTTCTGGGCACATTCCAGGAAGGTCCTCATTTATGATGCACAGGTTCACTTTAGATGGTTACCTTTACAGAAAACAAAGGAGTGGATGCCGCTCATCACATCACAGAAGAGGGATATTTGCAAATGAAAAGGGAAAAGTAGTTGAACCAGTTACACTCATCCTTGGAAGGTTTAGCATGGATTTTAGGAAGTTACAGTAAGCACTTGCTGTCTCAATTCAGAGTGAGGGAGTTTTAGCAAAAGTAAGTCTCAAAGTGGCCTAGGTACATTGCAGGCCTGGTTCCCCATGGGGGAACCTATCCTGTGCATCTCTGAGTGGGAGCTGGGCCCGTGCCACACAGAATGGTCTCCTACATGCATCATTCAACAGAGCGATGCATTTGTTACAATTGATGAACCTACCTTAACATGTCATAATTACCCAAAGTCCATAGTTTACATTATAGCTCACTCTTAGTGTTGCACATTTTTTGGTTTTGGACAAATGTATAATGACATGTATCCATCATTATGAATTCATACAGAGTATTTTCCCTGCCCTAAAAGTCCTCTGTGCTCTACCTATTCATCCCTTTCCTGCCTTCCCCAATCCCTGACAAGCACTGATCTTTTTACTTTCTCCATAGTTTTGCCTTTTCCAGAACGTTATGTAGTTGGGATCATATAGCATGTAGATTTTTCAGATTGGCTACTTTCACCTAGCAACATTCATTGAAAGTTTCTTTTTGTCTTTCACGGATTGATAACTCTCTCTTCTTAGTGCTCAATAATATTCCATTATCTGGATTTATCACAGTTTATTTATATATTTTCTAATTATAGGACATCTTGGTTTTTCCCAAATTTTGACAATTGGGAATAAAGATTCTAAGAAACATTTGTATGCAGATTTTTGTGTGGACATGTGTTTTCAACTCCTTTCAGTAAACATCAAAGAGTATAATTGCTGGGCCATATGAAAAGAGTATGTTTAATTTTATAAGAAACTGCCAAACTATCTTGAAAAGTGGCTGCACCATTTTGCATTTTCACTGGCCGTGAATGAAAGCTCCTGTTTCTCCATATTCTCATCAGCATTTAATGTTATCCATGTTTTGGATTTTGGCCATTCTAAGAGCTGTGTAATGGTATCTCATTGTTGATTTAATTTGCATCTCCCTAGTGACATATGTGAAGCATCTTTTTTATTTTAGAGATTGGGGAAGGGAGGGAGAAAGAAAGAGAGGGAAACATCAATGTATAAGAGAAGCATCTGTCAGTGCCCTCCCACACACCATCACTGGCTATTTGGCTGGCAACCCAGGCATGTGCCCTGACTGGGAATTGAATCGGTGACCTTTCAGTTTGTAAGTCTGTGCTTAACCCACTGACCCACACCAGCCCAGGCATGAAGCATCTTTTCATATGCATAATTGCCATGTGTATAACTTCTTTGGTGAGGTGTTTGTTAAGGTCTTAGGCCTATTTTTAAGTAAAGTCACTCATTGGTACCTGACCAATGGAGACAGTGAGGTCCTGAGAAACAACAGCACTTTTCTGAGGTCAAACAGCCAATAGGAGCTCAGACTCAAATCTATATTCTCAGTTGGGTATCCAAAATGGGCAAGTGTAAAGAGGGAGATTTATTTATTTACTTATTGAATATATTGCAGTGAAGTTGGTTAATAAAATTTTATAGGTTTCACATGTGTAATTCCACAATACATCATCTGTATATTGTATTGTGTGTTCATCACCCAAGTCAAGTCTCCTTTCATCACCGTTCATCCCCCCTTTACCCTCTTCCACCTTCCCCCACCTGCCTGAGAGGGAGAATTTTTGTACCAGTGCATCTCTGCTTCCCATCTGGTCCACAGAGATCACATGGCTTGTTATTTAGCTGTTTAAGATCCCAAAGCTATAATTTGGAGCCTGATTCTTAATGGACCAAAGTGGCCTTACAAGCTAAGATACCAGGTCAGTTATCTGGTCATCACAGCAAATGCTGGTGTTTCTTCTGTCAGAATTCATCTTTTGCAAGGTGTTAGTGATTTTTTTTTTTTATTGGTCAAAGGACAAAAGAAAATTAGTTGAGTCTCTAATTTCCCTAAGGTGAGTTATTTTATAAATCTTCAGAAAGTCAGGTAGGAAAAGATCACAGCCAAGATCAATAACTGCTTCCTGGACTAAAAGCAGAAGATGCTTTATTTATGTGCCTGGGATGTGATTGAATGTGTGCTCAATGCCCAGGTCTTTGGTCACATGGGCACAGATAACACCCCACAGTGAATTATTAAAACCAAGAGATTTACCTGATTCACATCTTTTCCTGTATGGATGCTGCAAAGAGCAACTTCTACTATCTTGACTGTCTTGAAATAATTCCCAGTACTATTATTTGGAATTACTTTTGCCAAAGTTCAATATAGGGGAAACTCATCAAATGCCATAACTATATTCCTAGTAGGGTGTGTTTAAGTGCTGTTTGGGAAAAATCACATCATGTTTTAATTGCACTGGAGAAGCAGGCAAGTTAAAAGGACCTTGAAGTCCAATCTTTTGTAGAGATTGTGGTGCTATTTGTAATACTAATAAACTCTACCCTACATATCTGTTAGTGAGCTGGTGTTTCTCCAAGGAGGGTCAGTATACTTCCATAGTGTGAATGGGACATTGGACATTTGTTTTCCTGTATCTTGGTGCATGGTGCCCAAGAAGCAGACAAAAGGGTGAAATTATATCAGGAGCTACTTTAGTGACTTCCAGCATGATTAAGGAAAATTAATATTTATGTGGAGAATGGAGGGTGCATATATGTAAATTCTCATGATGTGCATAGGGACATTGTGATCCTATGATCAGATAACACAGAATGTCCTGCACAGACAAACTTTGTGTGTTTCTGGGCCTGTAATTGCTGCATCTCATTGTAAATGAACAAAAGCTGTCCTAGTTTGGTGTATCAGTCTCTCTTCAGTTTGATATCCACTCTTTCTGTGCCTACTGGCCTTTCAAGTTTTTCTATTTGTACTTTATTAGTCCCCAAGTCTATGTAGTATAGGACCCTGGAAGGTTTTTGGCCATGATCCTTAAGCATGGACAATTCCTCTAGAAATTCCTACTTTCTAGGGGAAGATAAGTCTATTTCCATCATAACTGGTTCCTTTTTTCTTAATTTTTTTCCTACTATCTCAAGACCCTGTGCCTTTGTCTAAGCTAATGGAGAACCATATTCCTTCTCCCTGCTCTTCAAGCAGCCAAGCCTTTTGGACCTCAGAGCCTTTGTTCACGCTTACCCTCTGTCTGGAATTTTCCCAAACCAGCTCTTAGTGGCATTGGATAAAATGCTTTGGGTTTTAAATATCAGAAGCCAAGAAAAGCTGGCTTAAATAAAAAAGAGAAAATTTACTAAAACAGCAAATGGGAAACTCAAAGAACAAAAGGCGGTAACATAACTGGGCCTCAGGAACTGGGAGGCCATAGAAATTCAGGTAGTATTTCCCATCTTGCATTTCTCCTTGGTGCTCATCTCTGTTTTTCTTTGCACTTTATTCTTTGCTCTTTGTCAATTGGCTTTTTTGCTCTCTGTTCACAGAGTGGAAGACATGGCCTCTTCCCTGACCCAACTCCCGAGTTTTATAAGCTGTAGACTCCTGTACTCAGAGAGGCTAGTGCTTTCTTTCTTTCTGGGTCCCAATCTGAATTCCAAGGAAGGTATTCTGATTGGTCCAGTTGTGTCAATGACCCATTCCTGGACCAATTACTTAGGCCTAGGGTCCAGGATCAGGTAGTAGAAATGTAATATACTGTTAATACAATGCCTATGGGCCAGATGGGCGGATTCCAGAGAACAGAGGTGGGCAAGTCAAAGGATGTCTGGTGTACTCCTTCATGCCTGTGAAATAGACTTCCTTCCTTCCTCCTTCCCTCCCTCTCTCCTCTCCTTCCTTTTGTGTTCACACATTTAGTACATGTCTAAGACAAAATGCTAGTTGCTAGAAATACAGCTCTGAACAAAACCTGATTCCTATCTCAGAGGTTTTATGGATAAACAGAGACTAAAAATGTAAGAAAACTCATTTTTATCCTTTATAACTCAGTTCAAATATCACTAACATTAGTGGAAAAGTCCCTCTTACTGTTTCCAATTGTCACAACTTGGTTAATATTACTCTCTCTTTCTCTTTATTCCCTGTGGCTCCATGTATCTACCTCTATTGTAGTAATCACATTTCATTTCCATGCTGTCTCAGTGCTCTGTAAATTCCTGGAGAAAGAGATGGCCTTTGGATTCAGAGTAGCTGGCCCAAGGTATGTGCTCAGTGAATGTTTGCTGATTGAAAGAACTGCTCTCTTTTTGGAAAAGTGAGGCTCATGGGCCTCTAGTTCCTCTGAAATATAAGTTTGATGAGAGGACATTGTGTAGCTACATGTACCAGAGTACATGGCTTGGTTTCTCTTGGGAGGACAGGGCTACCACGGACACACAAACTATTAATTTTGAACAGGAGGGATTAGCTTGCTGCCCATGAAGGCAGTAATTGATAGCCCTCAGTAGTCCCAGTGGGAAATTCTTCACAGCTGTTTTCTTACACAAAAGACAGATCAGACCATTAGTTTGATGACTTTGTTGAAATCTTGGGTTTTTCTTCCTAAAATAGAGGCTCAAGAAAGAGTTATCTCCCTTCTGATTACACCATTACTAATTATTTCCCTTCCTTATCAAGCCCTTATCTGTGTGGCAAGCTCCAAATGATGGAATCAAGATTCTTAGTTTATTGAGAGGGAAAAGAAGTACAATAAAATTTGACTAAAGTACAGTTTGAGTGAGTCACAGAACAATAAACAGTACCCAGGTTTAATTTAAATGATAATTTTTTCAAATTAGAAAGTTAAAAATTTTTTTTAGCCAGGGCTTGTTATACTTGTAGAACTGACTCATGGTCCTTTTGCATTTTTGAGTGAATGCCATTGTTAGTTTTTAGTTTTCAGCAATATGTAATTGGCACCAGGAGCTCCACATTTTTCCTTTTTTCCATGAGTCAGTTGTGAGTGGCAGGAACATTTCTCCTGGGTCTGTGCTTCCATTCTCCTGACAAGTCTGATAATATGCTGGTTGCTCATTCTTTGCCATCTTCACTGGGTTAGATACTCAGATGTACTAGATGTTTAGAACATTTAGTGAGGGGAGTTTCTATTGTATTTGCTCAGGCATTATTCTCCTTTATGTTTTCTCCTTTTTCACATTTTTAAGAGAAAATCAGTGGAAATAATTCCTTTCTAAATATTTCTCTTCTTTTCCCCCCACTCCACCATTTTGGGGGGATAGGGAGAGGATGCTTCAAATAATGACCATGTTAGTTATCAGTTTTTCCTAATCCAGATGCCTTAGTTTCCTCCTCTGTAAAATGAATTTAATAGTAGAACATACTTCATAAGGTTGTTGTGAGGAATAAGTATAAAAATAAATTAAAAAATATATGTAAAGCACTTAGAATTCTGTGTGACTTAGTAAGAGCTCAGTAAATGTTAGCTATTGTTAATTTTTCTAAGCCTCTCCAGACACTCACCATTATCTCTATAAGGCAAATGAGCAAACAAGTCAGGATTCATTCTTTTACACCTGCTGACTCTCTCATGTAACCGTCCTCCATGGCACTCAGGACCCTGTGGGAAGTCACCAGCAATGGCTAGGACACCTCTGCTGTCTGGTCTCCCATCCTCCTGGCTAAGAGTGCTCATATCCCACACTTGATATGTAAAAATAAATGGAAACCTTTCATACATATGTGATATTAGTCTGCTGCCAGTGGGTTTTTGCTTCCTTTTTTTCTTACACAAAGTGATCTTTCAATTTAAACAGTGAGCAATTACTGAAGAACTATTAAGAAATCTGGATTTAAATTAACTTTATCTCTAATCATAATGTAGCTCTGAGTCATTGTTTTTGTAAACAAGGGTAAGAACTATAAAGATCAATAAAGGTTGTCAAATCTGGGGAAGAACAAAACTGAAAATTTCCATAATGATATCTTATGAATCCAATACTTTGCTTCATTTGATGGCATAAAGGCTGGTGAAGGTTGAACAGTTATTTATGTTTTGATGTGTAAGAAAACTGAGACACAGCAGAACAGAGTCTCACATGGCTCTCACATGGTTTGATAGTCCTTTCCTGCGCTCACCCCTTTTTTGCTCTGTAATGTAATTTGTTTTTTTCATGTCCTTATCCCACCGGAACAAAATCTTCTTGAGGATAAAACCCCATCTTGAAATAAATTCATGAGTAAGAAATGCATGGGGAGAGAGAAGGATGCAGTGCTTTTTCTCCCCCCCTTTAGGTTTAATCACATTGAATAAACCTAGAAGTAACAAATGGTGTTTGGAGCATCATTTTCTTGAAGTTCCTGTAATGATGCATTATTTTGATCTCTAAGGAGAGAGGATCATTAAACAGGAAGATTATCTGCTTCTTTGGGGTGACAAATCTATCCTAATCATGGCTGCAGATACTTGGGAGCCTGATCATAAGCACATTTTCTTAATCCTTGCAAAGATTAATGAATGATAATTACTTCATTCAATGGCAAAATCTTTGGTTTTGAGTACATGTCAAATTAACAATTTCAGCTATTCATATTCTAAAATGAATCTACATAATGCATTATTTACAATCCCTGTGTTTTTCCCCCCTCCCTTCAGATTGACTAGTAGACTCTCTTTATTTTATGGTATAAAGTAATTAGACTATTTCATGACTGTCAGTTACTGCTTTGAAAAAATCACACTTTTGATTTTGGATCTCTAGTGAACTAAGGCTGTTACTCAGTATTGGTCGACATTGTGGCTGCAGGAGCCTTTGTTTCTTTCTAGTCAAATGAACTCCATTTCAATACTGAGGTTTGGGAACACCAAATGAGCTGTTCTGATAATGCACAGTGGATGCTCTTAATTGCAATGTAGGGCCTGGAGGCAATTGCTGAGTTGCAAATTAATAAAATCTTTCTGAGGTGGAAAGGTCATATTCAAAGAGATCATAGGATTTAAGCTATAAAAACCTGGGAAGGCATCTACATTTGCACAGGGAAAAATTTATCCCAATGCAGCCCTGACAATTAGTGAGGAATAAAAACAAGAGTGTTTTGCACACCCCAGACAAGGTTAGCCCTAGGAGAGATAGGTGGTGGAGGTGTCCAGCAGAAATGTGGGTGAAGAACCACATGCCATATTTGTCCCATTTCTTTCCTCCATGCTTCAGGGTGACAGAGACAGGAGAGCTTCATTTCACGATAACTGTGAATTTCTCTAACCTCAGTTCTCAGCAGAAAAGCCATAGAGGCCATGGAGAGAGAACTGGGTTTCCTGTTCAACCTCTCAATCCCTCTCAGTTCTTTTTTATAATAGCTACAAATTCACATTCCTTCCTGGAAGTAAAACTCACTTCTGCAGATTTTACAAAAGATATTATTCAAGATACTTATGTAGAATAGGTTCTTACAACTCTTTCCCACAGGTAAGTAACCCCTGGTTTTCCATCCTGAATTCCAGCTTGCACCCCCTGCAGGGTCTTGGCCCATGGCACCTTCAAGTTTCCACTGTTTTTCATCTTGGCTTTTCCATTTTTCTACAGTGATTTACTTCAGCATTTCTGCTTCACAGACTCATTGTGGCAGGATCATTAATCGTCTTTCTTTTTATTTTTCTTGTTACAAGGACCCAGAAGTACTTCCTTCCTAACAGCCCTTTACTCATATTACCCGCTTCGATGATCTTAGCCTTCTGACTGTGGAATATTTCATTTTGGGAGTTGGGACATAGCCTCCGGCAAGTATGGCCTTTTCAGCAGGTGACTAGAGACCTTGTCCCTATTTCCCTAAGGAGCCAAGACAGTTCTCTGGTCTCTCAACATTTTTGTATCTCAAAGGAGAGGAGCCTGGGCTTTTAGCTTAATATCTTTACAACCCAGTTTTCCCATTTTTATTCTAAAAACAAACACCTGCTCATTCTTCCTCTCATCAGTTGTGTGCATTATATCCAGCACTTTTTCAGCTTTGAGGTAAAATTCAGTTTCTTGATTGGTTTCCACAAGAAATTCAAGTGGGTTTACTGAATATCTGTGGGGTCACAGAGAGAGTGCCCCTCATAAAGTACACAGACAGCATTTCTCTCCTCTTTCATCTTCTCTCTGTCCTACACAATTAGCCAGAAATTCTGCTTTTCCGCTGACACTTACCCCGTACAAAGCTCTGCTGTTTTTTCTCCATTCTTCCCAATTATTTTTGGCGTCCACTGTTTCCTGTCTTTTATGTAAAATAGCTCTTTGCTCCCCTGAAGGAAATCTAGTGCCCAATCCAGTACCCTTGCCTGGAAGGCTGATTTTTCTAGAATGAATGTGTCTACAGCTTTTCAACAAAGCTAGCTTTCTCCTTATGCAAGGATTCTCTGACCAGCTGCTGTTAACAAAAGATAAACATTTCTGCAAATCTTTACTCATAAAATGGGGTTATTAATGCTTCACAAGGTTGCTGAGAGGATGAAAGGAAATAGTGAATGTAGAGGATTGAGCCCCGAATAGTTTGTCATCATCATCATTGAATGGAATCAGATTATGCAGTTTTTACCTCCTCTCTCTGGGTCTGTGTGGCTTCTTCCATCCAACACTTACAGCTGAGTTGTCTGAGGTTGCTCCTAGCTTTGAGCTCCCATGGGCAAGCACTTCATCTGATCCACTGTTGTATCTCTAGCACCTGCTGCAGTAGCCATGGCAGAGTGATGCACAGTGAATGTTTGTTGAACAATTGAATCTCTTTGGCTTGGGGAGTTTCTGGTGTATTCTAAAAAAGCACTATGTGTAGAGAAAAAGATTGGAGGAGAAATGAAAGCTATGAAGTGGTCATTGCTGAAATCAAACACTGGAAGTATTTCACAGGGAGGGGAAGGGAGTGTTTGTGTTTGCTCATTGCAGACCCCAGAGCCCAGCACAACGGTGCATCCAGAGGAGATGCCAGAGCTCCCCACTGATGATAGACCTCTCACATTCATTCTATTTTTTAGGAGTTTGATGTTTAATATTTTAAACTCAGTAAATTACTTATGTTTTTATAAGTAACCTTAAATGTCAATGAATGAGGTTGTTAACTGTATGAACTATGTATCATAAGTCACTCAAAGCAAAATAGAAAAAAAATGTAACTCAAAGAACTCCAAGCTTTTACCACGTTCTCACTGTGCTTTGCAGGCTAGTTGTCTTTTCCACTGTTTGAGCAGTCCCATGGCTAACAGAATGGAAGGAGGAAGAAATCTCCTTGGCTGCCTGTAGTGGAATTTTGTGCAATTCCTTTCCTGTACACTCTGCTTCTCCCAGATCCAAGAGGAGTATATGAGTGGTGGGTAAGGGCTGGGCTAAAATATGGGAGTACCCCAAGAATATGCTTATAATTTGATGTTCTATCAAGCTGATCTTCTTAAACATTTGTTCATCAGAGGCGAGGACCTATGTCACAGGGAAAGATGCAGATTATACCTCTAAGCAATTTGTCTTAGCCCCAAACTTATGTACCCAACTTAGAAAAGGGAACTCTCTACATAACCCAATAAAGGCAACTCATGAATGTGCCATCTCATGTTACCTGAACATGTTCTTGGGGTGGTGGGTCAGGGACTCATTCAACCCCAAGTGATTTAAAAATATTTCTTCCAACTACATAGACAAATACCTTGAAAAAAAAAGCCCTTATAGACTATATTATTTCATCTCATGAAATTTCCAGTGTCTTAGCATCCATTATTGATTGACACCCCAGCTGATGTCACCTTCATACTGAACCATGTTTAGCTTCACCATGTCACAATCTAATACGTACAAAATGCACTTCTTCTCCCTCTGTATTCTCTTGGCATTTCCACAGGGTGTTTGTGAAATGAGCTGGATTTATATCAAATCCTCCAGCTTGGGAAGTAGTTAAACTCTGGCCCAAGAAATGTATCTTAAAAATATGTGGTTCTTCTTATTACATATAATTTGGATTTTGATAGCACTTATTAATTTTAATCTCTACAGGCATTTGGTATATGGTATTGGTTTTATTATTCTAGCAGTTGATGACTGTTAACTATGGCGTTCTGAAATGCTCTTCAACCAAAGTTGCCCTGGCAACCATGGTCTATCTTGAATAAACACATGGCCAGAAAAGTACCTCGGTGGTGAAAGATGTTTTTATTTTGAACTCTCATACCTTGAACTGCTGCTCAGATTTACACAACTATAAAATGGGAATAATGATTGCTACCATGTTTCTTTATAATAGGTGAACTCATTTGATAACCCACTTCATTCTTCTATGTAGAACACAAGATTTTGTTGCTGAAAAAAACCATAGATGCACCTGATGTCTATGCCAAGCACTTCCTTTTACAGAAGCACTTGAAACCAGAAGTTAGAAGACTTGCCTAGGTTACTTGTCATGCAATAAGAGGCTCTTTCTGTATAGCCTGTGATGGCTCCTGTTACTATTCACCATTATCAACATTTTGTCAGGTTTCCTCCAAATCACCACATCTGAGAATTCTACCCACATGGTGTGTTTTAAGCTATCTCAAGCTTAAATTTCTTTTTGTGCCTGTCTTTGTGTGATACAGCTAGCTATTGAGGGCTAGGAAGTTAATAAAATCTAATCTCTCATAGGAAATTAGGAAACTGATGAACCCATTGGCTGTAGGGGTATTCTGAGATCCAGATGAACACCTGACAGAATTACATCAAATTTTTATAGAGGCAATTAGTTCCCTCCAGTTAGGGCCACTCAATCGTAAACTAACAATTAAATCCCAGCCTATAACATTAAAATGTGATTAGTCCTTTCATAATAATATGTAAAAAACATCAAGGTGATTATGAGGGAAGAGTGAGAAAGTCTGAAGTACAAGAGGATTAATTTTCAGAGTATTTGTTCAGCATTCACTCTCCAATGGATGAGATGGCAGAATTTCTTTGGTGAGACCCATAGGCCATTTCTTTTGTTGATGAGAATGGGGAGTTCTGTATCTCCTATCTATCTTTCATTTCTGTCAAGTAATTTTCTAAAATATAATGGCTGTCCTAATTTAGATACCAGTCAAAAAAGACTTTCCAAGCAATGTTTGAAAAGGTTGGAAGAACTGGGAATATTCAGCCTGAAGAAGAGGCAGCTGGAGTTCGTGAGAGTTTTCTACTACATGTTATCTTTCTAGATAAGCCAGTGGTAAGCTGTTCTTTACTTTTACTAAGCCAGACAGAAACTAGGTTAAATTTTAGTAGATTCTGGGTTAAAAATAAATTACGATTAATTGAGAGCCATGTTATTCAGAATTCTATCATGTAATTCACGACAGCAGCATGTATGAGCATGTATGTACATGTACTTGTTGGAATACCTGTTTTTAATTCTTTTGGGGACATACCTTGGAACAGAATTGCAGGATCATATGGCAACTCTATTTTCGCTTTTTGAGAAACCACCAAACTTATTTCCACAGTGGCTAACCCATTTTACATTTCCACTAGTAATATATGAAGGTCCAATTTCCTCTACACCCTCACCAACACTTGTCATTTCCCCCACCCTTTAGAACAATGATAGTTATCCTAGTGGGTGTGAAGTGGCACCTCACTGTGGTTTTGATTTGCATTTCCCTGATGGCTAATGGTGTTGAATACATTTTCATGTGCTTGTTAGCGATTTGTGTATCTTCTTTGGAGAAATGCCTACTTTCTCTTGTAGGAACTACATCCTCCTTCAGGCTTTCACCATGGTAGGGTAACCAATCAACTCAATTGCCTGGGTGTTAGGGTTATCCTGGGATTCAGGACTTTCAGACTTAAAACCAAGAAAGTTGAGTTGGTTCCCCAAGTGATGGGAAAGATGGCTCCTGGAGTCTTGGGATTCTATGGCTTTACAGTTTAGATATCAAAGCAAGAAATGGCATAACTTTTCCATAACCCTAGAATAGTCATGGTGACCATTTAGCCATTCTGATTGGCCTGACTTGAAACACATATCCATCCCTGGATTTTCTATGGCTAGAATGATGAATTACTTTGACATGTGTAAGCATGTGGTCACCTTGAATTGAAAGATTATTAAACAAAAAATAGGGTTGGACTAGGATTACTATGGAATTGGGGAGGTTATTTCTCTAATTTTATCACAAGTATCTGTATGAACCAGCTATTGTGCTTGCACATAGATTATTTCATTTAGTCCTCAAAATAACCCTACTGCATATGTACTGATTCCCAGTATTAGACATGACAAAACTGAGCCTTAGAAAAGTTAAGTTACTATGCTCAAAATCACATAATAAGTAAGTGCTGGAGACAGAATAGGTAATTTTAAAAAATCGAGATATAATTGACATATAGTATTGTATAATATTAGTTTTAGATGTTCAACATAATTATTTGATACATACTAAATATAAAATATATCAAGTATATATAAATTATTTAGGTTAATTTTTAATATGACATGGTATAAAAAAGAATTTTCTTGCAGCAAGGGGAATTGAATTTCAAAAAGAGATTAAAGAAGCTTCCCTTAGCTTCCCTTAGGATTCAGTATCAGTCAGGGCCCATTCAGGATAATGAGCCATACCAGTCTATTTGAATAGAGAATTTAGTAAAAGCAATTTGTTAAACAGGTACTTAAAAAGTTCAAGGTAAAAGGGAAACTCAGGCAACGTAAGTTGAGTAGCTTCAGATAGAAACTACTATCTCTACAGCTGGGGGAACAGAGGTAAGAGGTTGGCTTATTAAAATCTGGAATCAAGGAGAAGAGGCCCCAGACAGCTGCCTGGTGCTGGTATCTCTGAAGAGGTTCAGTGGTGCTGGTTCTGGGATTTCCAATAACGTTTGAAACTGGAACCTACTATAGTGTTGCTGTAGGTACAGAAAGCATAAAAGGACACAGAATCACCCCTGCAGCCCTCCAACTTCCCTCTGGCATCCTCTGTTGCCAGAGCCCAATAGGCTACCAGTCGGAAAAACAGAAATACTGTTTGTGGGGTCCCAGCTTCAGCATCACAAAGCAAATTACAGCAGGTGGGTTGGGAGCTGAGAGGCAATAGCTTGCTCACCAACACTATTACTTTCATTTATTTATTTAGAATTGAAATAATAGTTTACTTTTTTAATTTGCTGAATTTATTGGGGTGACACTGGTAAATAAAATCATATAAGTTTCAAGTGTACAGTTCTATAATATGTCATCTGTATAGTGTTCACCATCCAAAGTCAAGTCTTTTTCTTTCATCATTTTATCCTACCTCTCTCCTCTTCTACCTTCCTCACCCTCCTTTCTCCCTGGTAATCACCATACTGTTGTCTGTATCTATGATTTTTTTCTTTTTGCTTAATCCCTTTACCTTTTGGACCACAGCTGTCAGTCTGTGTTCTGTATCTATGAGTCTGTTTCAATTTTGTTTGTTTTATTCATTAAATTCTACATATAAATGAAACCACATGGTATCTGTCTTTCTCTGCCTGGCTTATTTCACTTAGCACACTCATAGTGTATTTCACAGAACTAGAACAAATATTGCAAATATTTATGTGGAACCACAAAAGACCCAGAATAACAACAATTTGTTTTTTGTTCTTGAGAAAGAAGAACAAAGTTCTGTTTTTGTTGAGGAACTAAGTTCTGTTTCGGTTGAGAAACAAAGTTGGAGGACTCATGGTACCCAGTATCAAACTACATTCTAAGGGCATAGTAATCAAAACAGCATGGTACTGGCATAAAACAGACACATAGATCAATGGAACATGACAGAGAGGCCAGAAATAAACCTATGCTTTTACAGTCAATTAATATTTGACAAAGGAGGCAAGTACATATGAAGACAGATTATTCAATAAATGGTCTTGGGAAAATTGGATAGATACATCCCCCCCCACAAAAAAAAAGAAGAGAAACTAGACCACCTTCTTACACCACATAGAAGGATAAAATTAAAATGGATTAAAGGTTTGAATGTAAGACTTGAAAGACTGCGGCCTTTAAAGGTGGCGAGCTCTCATCTTTCAGAGTTCACGGTAAGACTATTCACACATAAATAGAAAGGTGGTTAGATGCTTCTTATTTTTTAATCCCAGAATCTTTTTACTTTCTGAACTTAAACTTACTTTTCTAGATTTAAGGAATTAGCATAATTACCATCTGCCTTCATTTGTACAAATGATTGCCAGGCCTCTCCCAAGTCTTACCCTAGATAACATCATTTCTAAAACTTTCAGACCATCTCAAATTCATTTCCATCCTACACTTTATCCATTGAAGTATTGTTAGGAGCTTATGTGGAGAGACAAGGTCTGTGAAATCAGAAAGGTGTAGAATTAATCTTGCCTCTGCCACTTTGCTTGTGGTTTAACCTTGGGCAAGTTAGTTTTACCCTTCTCATCTTTTAAAGGGGCATGGACAATGCATATCAATATCATAGAGTTTTTATAAGGCTTATAAGAAATAATGTATAAAAAACAACTTGCATGCTGTCTTAATAACAGCAATGAAGCTTAAAAAAACAAATTCTATTCCTTTTACTTTTACTCAACCCTTCTACTTTGCAGTCAAACTATGAGCTTCAGACAGATCACCTCTCAGAATGCAGGATCCTACTTTTGCAGCAGCAAGCAAACATTAGATAGGCAGTCCCCCAATAATTTCCATTATTTCTCTCTTAAAGCACCCCCAAATAATCCAACGACATAAGCAACATAGTATGATCACTTGTGAAATCACAGCCCAAGACAAGTTCTCTCAAACTAGATGGCCATTCTTGGGTTCTTCCTCTGTAAAAGTTTGGACTCCAAAACTGGTTGTTGTCTCTCTCCTTGTTCTGCTGAACTGCCCCAAAATTTCTTTACTGAAAACTGGGCAAAGACCCATCTTCAAATTCGGCAGGGTGGAATTGGGGGAACTGTTGTACATTCCAAGCATGCACTTCCATCATTTGGGAGATGGTATTTCTGAATTAATGCAAGCATTTTTTTTCTTTGGGAATGTGGATTAGGGGTAATACTGCTAGCAAAAGTGCCAAGCATTCATTCCTCAGGCCATTTTATAATGATATTATAATTGGATAAATGGTTACAGATGTACAGAAGTCTTAGGTGTCTTCCTCAAAATATGCTCTAAAGGAAGAGAGAGACATAGTTGCTTCATTTTAAGGAAATGAGTAATTGGATCGTAATTTGCCTTTACCTGATCAGAGAGTAAAAACTTACTGAGCATCTCCTGTGCCTTCCCTACCTTTACTTAGCCAGCGGAGATTTGCTATGTGTCCCTGAGAGTTTTCCTAAATGTAGTCCTTGTCAGGGGACATTGCGCCCCCCAAGGATCCCAAGAAACAGGGTTAACACATGCTGTTACTACAGCCTTTCCAATCAGGAAACACATCATGGAGCAACATGCACTGGGCTTCTGTGTCCTCAGAGGCCTCTCTGCACATGGGAGTCAATAACCTGTGAAAACTAGTTTTCTTTTTAAACAACCTGTTTCCTTTTTCTCTTTTCTATTTGTTTGTTTCATCTTAACTTTTTATCCTTTTTAGAATCAAAGCTCTTCCTGGACTGCAAGCTTACTATGCTGCTTTTCAGCCTTGATTGAATTTTTACAGCAAGTGGTAAACTCTCGGAAATAGGATTTATAATGGAAACACTGATATAGGCCTAGCTAGTGTAATAATACTGGAGACTAATATTCTCTAAATCTAATACTCTGTAGATTTTTTCCCTTGCTATGATTCATACTAACCCAACTCTTCCTCCATCTTCTTCAGTGCCAGAGCCTGTGGTCTGCCATGACTGTCAGTCAACTGTCCTTTGGGCATGTTTGGGTTACATTGGTATCTGGTGGAACATGACACAGTTAATTCTTATAGGTGCAGACTTGGAGTGGGGAGAGTTCTGGAAAGGAGATTAGATCCCCGGAGTGAGGCAGGCTTGGGATGGAAGGGATGGCACAGCTGGTCCAGTGGACAGAACTTTGGTGATGGGGAGCCAGGAAGCGTTCATAAAAATCAAGGCAGATGACTCCTTTAAGGGAAGTCAAACTATGGCAGGTAGCATAGTTTCAGTCCTTGGCTCTGATACCTGGGGGGCCCAGGTATAATTAAAACAAACAAACAAACAAAACACACACAGACACACACATATTTTTTTCCTGGCCCCAGTTCCTGGCACAGAGCTTCAGAAATCCTTGGACTTTCCTGAGTGATGGGAGTGTCTTTTGTTATTCATAAGGATAACTTTTCTATCATACTGGCTTATGCTAATGAGATGACTCAAGGTGGCCCCTCCGATAGTTGCAAGGGAGGGACTAGCTACACACTGCCATGGGAGTTGGAACTTTCATTCCACTCTTCAATTTCTGGGGAGTGGAGGAGGGCCGAGGATTGAGTTCAATCACCAATGACCAATGACAAATCAATCATGCCTATGTAATTCTTGTCTCAATTAAAAACTTTTGAACAGGGTTGGGGTAGCTTCCAAGTTTGTGATCCTCTTGACGTGCTGGGATGGTGGCTTGCCCACAGAGATTAATGGAAGTTCTGCACTCCCCCACTCCCCATACCCTGCCCTACATGACTCTTCCATTTGGTTGTTCCTGAGTTGTATTTTTTTTAATAAAACTGAAATCATATGTGTAGAGCTTTCCTGAGTTCCAGAGTCATTTTAGTGAATTATCAAACCTGAGGATGAGACATGGAACTCCTGAATTTATAACTGTCTGGGAAAAACATGCAGGTATTCTGAGAACCCCATTTGTAGTTGGTCTTTGTAGGACCAAGTCCTTAATCTGTGGGGTGTCAACTCCAATACTTAGTGAAAGAATTGTGTTGAATTGTAGGATACCCCATCAGAAAATTAGAGAATTGGTTGCTGTTTGGAAAATGATGAAGGAGTCAAAGGGAGGAGTATATTGGCAGGACCCAAATCTCAGAAAAAAGGACGGCCCAGAATCAAACACTGATTCTGCTATTACTAGATGCAGGAGAGCAAACAAGTGCTTTCATCTCTCAATTTCTGTTTTCCTACTTGTAGTATGGGCATAATAACATTGTTAATTGGTTGCATTCTCTCTTTTTTATGACTGGTAGGTAGTAATAAAAAATATTTATGCAATGAATGAGTGAAGGGCTGTGTAATTAGTAGATAATCTACACAGTGACTCAGATCCAGGGGACAGGTGAGAAATTTAGCTCTGCATCTGGGCCATGCTATCATGGTTGAAACCACAGGGGAGGGTTTATTGGTCCTATGTATGTAAAAAGCCACTTAGATCCCTTTACCCCCTTTTGTCTGAGAGGAGGATTTGGTCTGGATTCTTGGAAGCCTGCAGGAGAAAGTTAGGAGACCCCAATTATGGTGTGGGAGTGCAGCTGTGGAAGCTGGGACATGAGAAAGGTTGGCTTACCCAATATGATAGAGGAGTAGCAAGTGCAGGCTCTATCCTCAAACTGCATTGGTTCTAATCCCAGTTCTGCCCACTAGCTGTGTGACATCAGGCAAATTGACTGTCCTTTCAGTTTCATCTTTAATAAAGTGAGATTAGGAGCAGTTTGACCTCATAGGCTACTGTGAAGATAACTGTTGGTTGACAACTTGGGAGCTTCCCAGGTGAAATGTGAAATTGGCCCCTTACACAAAGGGCAGGGAGAGACTGAAATAAGAGGCAGGCCACTCCAGATTAGTAGGTGGTATGTTTAACAACCACCGGAACTTACATAGGAGGCTTGTCTTCAGCAGCTGCAAGATGACTAGATCTCTGCATGTGCCCTACAAAACCTTTCAAGTTTACACAGAGACCTTAATTGGGTTCAGTATGCATACAATCCAGGTGGGGTGGATAGTACCTATCTCAAGTGTGCATCCTTGAAATGGCTCCAGTTGCAGGAAGTGAATTTACATTCCAATGAGACAGGGGAGGAATGAAGGACTTCCAATTGCCCCAGTTCAGCTCTCAAGTTAACTAGTGATCATGTCCTCCAACAATAACTTGAAAATATACCAAACACATGTCTGGAACATAAGAACTGATTGATGAGTGTTATTATATAATACTGCTACGTTTATTATTACTTTGTACGAGACAGTGAGTTTAATAGTTTGGGGTGGTACTGTCACAGACAAAGCAGGGGTGGGGTGGAAATTCCATGAGCATCCTTAGAAACTTCCAGAAAAACAAGAGGCCAGGAAGGAAGGTGAAAGAACAGACACCTTGGTGGAATAGCTCCCATTCATCCCAGACTGACTGGAAGATGTAAAATGGAGGGCGTGAAACACCTGAAAGCTTTCCATTGTTTCTCATTTCTTTTTTTAATACTTTTTTTATTGCTGTTCAAGTACAGTTGTCTCCATTTTCTCCCCCAACACTTCCTCCCCGCCCCACCCATCCTCATCTCCCACCCTTGAATCTTTGGCTTTGTCCATGTGTCCTTTATACATGTCCCTTGATGGCTCTTCTCCTATTTTTCCCCATTATTCCTCTTGCCCCTCCCCTTTGGTTACTGTCAGTATGTTCTTTATTTCAATGTTTCTGGTTGTATTTTCACTGTTTCTTTGTTTTGTTGATTAGGTTCCACTTATAGGTGCGATCACATGGTATTTATCTTTCACCACCTGGCTTATTTCACTTAGCATAATGCTCTCCAGTTCCTTCCATGCTGTTGTGAAGGGTAGTATTCCATTGTGCAAATGTACCACAGATTTTGACCCACTCATTTACTGATGGGCACTTAGGTTGCCTCCAGTACTTGGCTATCGTAAATTGTGCTGTTATGAACATTGGGGTACATAGATTCTTTTGAATTGGTGTTTCCAGATTTTAAAAAAATACATTTTATTGGTTATGCTATTACAGTTGTTCCATCTTTTCTGCTTTATTCCCCTCCACCCTGCACAGCCCCTCCCATCCGCAGTCCCCCCTTTAGTTCATGTCCATGGGTAGTGTGTGTGTGAGTGTGTGTGTGTGTGTGTGTGTGTGTGTGTATATAAAGTTCTTTGGCTTCTATATTTCCTGTACTATTCTTAACCCCCCCCTGTCTATTTTCTACCTACCATTTATGCTATTTATTCCCTATATCTTTCCCTCCTCTATCCTCTTCCTACTCCCCCATTGATAACCCTCCATGTAATCTCCATTTCTGTGATTCTGTTCTTGTTTTAGTTGTATGCTTAGTTCATTTTTGTTTTTTTGTTTTTTTTTTTAGGTTCAGTTGTTAATAGTTGTGAGTTTGTTGTCATTTTACTGTTCATATTTTTTATCTTCTTTTTCCTAGATAAGTCCCTTTAACATTTCATATAATAATGGCTTGGTGAGGATAAACTCCTTTAACTTGACCTTATCTGGGAAGCACTTATCTGCCCTTCCATTCTAAATGGTAGCTTTGCTGGGTAGAGTACTCTTGCATGTAGGTCCTTGCATTTCATGACTTTGCATACATCTTTCAAGTTACTTCTTGCCTGTAAGATTTCTTTTGAAAAATTAGCTGATAGTCTTATGGGCACTCCTTTGTAAGTAACTCTCTCCTTTTGTCTTGCTGCTTTTAAGATTCTCTCCTCTTTAATCTTGGGTAATGTAATTATGATGTGCTTGGTATGTGCTTCCTTGAGTCCAACTTCTTTGAGACTCTCTGGGCTTCCTGGACTTTCTGGAAGTCTATTTCCTTTGCCAGATTGGGGAAGTTCTCCTTCATTATCTTTTCTAATGTATTTTCAACTTCTTGCTCTTCCTTTTCTCCTTCTGGCACTCCTATGATTCAGATGTTGGAATGTTTAAAGTTGTCCTGGAGGTTCCTTAGCTTCTCCTCATTTTTTTTGAATTCTTGTTTCTTCATTCAGTTCTGGTTGAATGTTTCTTTTTTCCTTCTGCTCCAAACCATTGATTTGAGTCTTGGTTGCCTTTCCGTCACTGTTGGTTCCTTGTACATTTTCCTTTATTTCACTTTTCATAACTTTCATTTTTTCCTCTATTTTGTGACCATACTCAACCAATTCTGTGAGCTTCCTAATTACCAGTGTTTTGAACTGTGCATCTGCTGGTTGGCTATCTCTTCGTCACTTAGTTGTATTTTGTCTGGAGCTTTGATCTGTTCTTTTGTTTGGATCATTTTATTTTTATTTTTATTTTTACTTGTCTCTGTGTACCTATTATGTAGTAAGGGGCAGGCCTTAGGTGTTCACTGGGGCAGGGCAACCCAAGTCACTGTGTTGTGTCACTGTCAGAGGGGTTTGAGAGGGAACAGTGACAGTTGCTCTGCTCTCTGCTGGCTTTCAGCTGCTTCTGGGGATACCCACAAGCAAATTGGGCCTTCTGGTGCTGATTCCCGAGTCGGTGAGGTTGTGTACATTCTAGGACCCTATGGGTCTCTCCAACAAGCTCCTGTGTGGCTGAGAGTTTCTGACACCACAACCCTCACAGGTTTTTTCAGTCAGAGGTTTTGAGGCTTTATTTTTTCACACTGTGATCCTGGGTTATGCAGTCTGTCTCACCCCCTAGTTGTTCCTCTTGGATTATCTGCATGCAAATGTGGGAACACCTGCTCCTCCAGTCACTGCCTCACCATGAGTACTTGCATCCTGGCTGCCCATCTCCACCCTATCTGCTGGTCTGGATGAATGTTTCTTGTTTAACTCCTTGGTTGTTGGACTTCCATACAGTTTAATTTTCTGGCAGTTCTGGTTGTTGTTGTTGTTGTTTTTAAATTCATTGTTGTTCTTCTTTTGGTTGTGTGAGGAGGCACATTGTGTCTATCTACACCTCCATCTTGGCCAGAAATCAGCTCTACGTTTCAGGATTTTTATGGTGTAATTCCAGTAGTGGTATTGCTGGGTCAAAAGGCAGTTCCATTTTTAGTTTTCTGAGGAAATTCCATACTGTTTTCCATAGAGGCTGCACCAGTCTGCATTCCCACCAACAGTGCTCTAGGGTTCCCTCTTCTCTACAGCCTTTCCAGACTTATTGTTTGTTGATTTGTTAATGATGGCCATTCTGACTGGTGAGAAGTGGTATGTCACTGTGGTTTTAATTTGCATCTCTCTGACATCTGGTGATGTTGAGCATCCTTTCATATGTCTCTGAGCCCTCTGTATGTCCTCCTTGGAGAAGTGTCTGTTCAGGTACTTTGCCCACTTTTTAATTGGGTTGTTTGTCTTCCTGAAGTGGAGTCATGTGAGTTCTTTACATATTTTGGAGAACAAACCCTTGTCCAAGGTATCATTTGCAAATATATTTTCCGATATGTTTGGTTCTCTTTTCAGTTTACTATTGTTTCCTTTAGCTGTACAGAAGCTTTTTATTTTGATGAAGTCCCATTTGTTTATTTTTTTTCCTTTATGTCCCCTGCTCTAGGTGATGCATTGGTAAAAATATTGCTGCATGGAATATCTGAGATTTTCCTACCTATGTTCTCCTCTAGGACTTTTATGGTGTCATGACTTATATTTAAGTCCTTTATCCACCCTGTTTCTCATTTCTTCTCAGAACCCAAACGCACAATTTCTCTTGCTGTGGTTTTATCCGTTTTCCTCTTGGCAAGCTGTGGTTGGCCCTGATCCCAGGTGGAAGTTCTGATGACATATCCTTGAGCCTTTTAACTCCTGTTTGAACACAGTGGGTGGTGGTGGGGTTATTACCACAGTGCGAGGGTAAGTTGTGGTGAAGTGAGAAGCAGCATCTTCTTTGCTTGCCTATTTTTGGAGAATGTCACAGAGAGGTCTCACTGGACAAGGCACAGGGAAGAGCAAATTGCTTCAGCCTAAACATTCTCACAGATTAATAGACAATAGATTTACCTTTTACATGCAGGTTGGTGCCTGAGGCTGAGCAAAGGACACGGAAGGTGGTCTTTATGAGGAAATGCTAAAGGAAACAATGTAAAAAGCAGGTACCTGGATTTCTTTGCATTTTACTTGTCTCTGCAGAGCTGCTTCTTCTTTTTTAAAAAAAATATTTTATTGTTGTCTATTACAGTTTTCCCAGTTTCTCACCCTTTGCCCTCCTCCAACCCATCTGCCCCCCACTCCCACAGTCAGTCCCCACATTATTGTCCATGGGTCATTCATACATACTCTTTGACTAGACCCTTCTCCTTCCTTCCATGCTTATCTCCCTCCCAGCTCCAATCTGGTTGCTGTCAGACTGTTCCATGTTTCCATGCCTCTGGTTCTATTGTGCTCATTAATTTGTTTTTGTTCATTAGGTTCCTTTTATAGGTGAGATCATATGGTATCTGTCTTTTACAACTTGGCTTATTTCACTTAGCATAATATTCTCTAGTTTCATCCATGCTGTCATGAAAGAGGAGTTCCTGCTTTCTTTCCGCTGTGTAGAATTCCATTGTGTAAATGTACCACAGATTTTTGATCCACTCATTTACTGGTGGGCACTTAGGCAGTTTCTAGCACTTGGTTACTGTAAATAACTCTGCTAGGAGCATAGAGGTGTATAGGTTCTTTTGATTTGGTGTTTCAGGATTCTTAGGATATAATCCCAGCAGTGGGATCATTGATTAGAAAGGCAGTTCCATTTTAGTTTTCTTAGGAAATTCCATACTGTTTCCACAGTGGCTGCACCAGTCTGCATTCCCACCAACAGTGCACTAGGGTTCTCTTATCTCCACATCCTCACCAGCACTTGTTTGTTGATTTGTTAATTATGGCCGTTCTGACTGATGTGAGGTGGTATCTCATTGTGATTTTAATTCACATCTCTCTGACGGCTGGTGATGTTGAGCATCCTTTCATATGCCTGTGGGCCTTCTGTGTGTCCTTGGAAAAGTAACTGTTCAGGTCCTTAGCCCATTTTTTAATTGAATTCTTTGTCTTTCTGGTTTTATCTTTCTGGTGTTTAGTCATATGAGTTCTTTATAAAATTTGGAGACCAAACCCTGTCTGATATCATTGGCACAAATGTATTCCCATATGGTTGGATCCCTTTTCATGTAGATGATGTTTCCTTTAGGTATGCAGAAACTTGTTTCTTTGATGTAGTCCCACTTGTTTATTTTTTTCCTTTATTTCCTTTGCCCTGGGAGATATATCAGTGAAAATATTGCTGTGTAGGATATCTGAAATTTTCCTGCCTATGCTCTTCTCTAGGACTTTAATGTTGTCATGACATATTTGTCTTTTACCCATCTTGAGTTTATTCTGGTGTATGGTATAAGGTGGTGGTCTACTATCATTTATTTTTTTTGCATGTACCTCTCTAGATCTTCCAAAATTATTTATTGAAGAGGCTCTTTTTACTCCATCTTATGCTTCTGCCCCCTTTGTCAAATATTAATTGACCACAGAGCCATGGGTTTATTTCAGGGCTCTCTATCTGTTCCATTGATCTATGTGTCTGTGCTTGTGCTAGTACTAGACTGTTTTCATTACAGTGGCCTTGTTATATAGTTTGATATCAGGCATTTTGATCCCTCCTTCTTTGTTCTTCTTTCTCAAGATTGCTAAGGCTATTTGGGGTCTTTCTTGGTTCCATATACATTTCTGAAATATTTATTCTTGATCTGTGAAAAATGCCATTGGTGTTTAGGGACTGCATTGAATCTATAGATTGTTTTAGATAGTATGATATAGTAGTGATGTTAATTACTAGAATTAGAAAATTATTCCAATCTATGAACACGGTTATACTTCCATTTATTTGTATCTTCCTCAGTTTCTTTCTTCAGTGTTGTGTAATTCTCTGAGTACAGGTCTTTTCCTCCTTGGTTAAGTTTATTCTTAGGTAACTTATTTTTCTTATTGCTTGAGCAAATGGGATTATTTTCCTAGTTTTTGTTTCTGATATTTCAATGTTGATTCACAAAAATGCCTTTGATTTCTGAATGTTGAGTTTGTTTCCTGCTATTTTGTCAAATTCACTTACTAGGTCTAGTATTTTTTTTGGTGGAATCTATAGGGTTTTCTATGTACACTATCATGTCTCCTGCAAACAATAACAGTTTTACTTCCTCCTTTCCAATTTGGATGCCTTTTATTTCTTTTTCTCATCTGATCACTGTGGCTGGAATTTCCAATATTATATTGAATAGAAGTGGTGAAAGCAGACACTCTTGTCTTGTTCCTGATGTTAAGGGGAAAACTTTCAGTTTTTGCCCATTAAGTATGATGTTGGTTGTAGGTTTCTCATATATTGCTTTTATTATGTTGAGGTGTGCTCCCATTAGTACCACTTTGCTCAATGTTTTTATCATAAATAGGTGCTGGACTTTATAAAATGCTTTTTTTAGCATCTATGGTTATGATCATGTGAATTTTGCCTTTCATTTTATTTATATGGTGTATTATGTTTATCAATTTGCAAATATCATGCCATCCTTGCATCCTTGGGATGAATCCCACTTGATCATGGTGTATGATCTTTTTAATGTATTGCTCTACGTTCATCAGAGATATTTGCTTATAGTTTCTTTTCTTTGTTGTGTCTTTACCTGGTCTTAGAATTAGGTTGAAACTGGTCTTGTAAAAACAGTTTGGTAGTCTTCCCTCTTCCTGTATTTTTTGAAATAGTTTGAGAAAGATAGGAGTTAGTTCTTATTTAAATGTTTAGTATAATTCTTTTGAGAAGCTGTCCAATCCAGGGCTTTTGTGTGCCAGGAGTTTTTTGATTACTGCTTCAATTTCACTAGTTGTTGTCTGTGTATTCAAGCTTTCTGCTTCTTTTTGATTCAGTTTTGGAAGACTGTATATTTCTAGAAATTTGTCCATTTTGCCCAGGTTGTCCAATTTTTGACATGTAGTTTTTCATAGTAACTTCTTATAGTCATTTGTATTTCTGTGATATCAGTTGTAATTTCTCTTTCATTTCTAATTTTATTAATTTATTTGAGTCCTCTCTTTTTTTTTCTTGATGAGTTTGGTTAAGGCTTGCCAATTTTGTTCATCTTTTCAAAGAACCAGTTCCTGGGATTCATTGATCCTTCCAATTTTTTTTTTTTATGTCTGTGTCATTTAATTGTGCTCTGATCTTGATTATTTCCTTCCTTCCATTTGCTCTGGGCTTTGTTTGTTTTTATTTCTCTAGTTCCTGTAGATGTAAGGTTAGGTTCTTTATTTGAAATGTTTTTCTTTTTTAGGTAAGCTTGTATTGCCATGAACTTCCCTTTCAGGACTGCCTTCGCTGTGTCCCATAGGTTTGGGGCTATTGTGTGCTCATTTTCATTTGTTTCCAGAAACTTTTTGATTTCTTCCTTAATGTCATTGTTAATCCATCTATCATTTCATAGCATGTTATTCAGTATTCATGTATTTGAGTGTTTTTTAGTTCTTTCCTTGAGGTCAGTTTCTAGTTTCTAGCCATTGTGATCCTAGAAGATGCTTGATATGATTTCAATTTTTTTGAATTAGTTGAGGCTTGTTTTGTGTCCTACCATGTGGTCTATCTTTAAAAATGTTCCAAGTGCATTTGAAAATAGTGTATATTTTGCTTTCTTGGGTGAAAGGTTTTGTAAATATCAATTAAGTCCTTTTGATCAAAGGGTCACTCAATGCCACAATATGCTTGTTGATTCTTTGTTTAGAAGATCTATCCATTGTTGACAGTGGGGTGTTAAAATCCCCTATGATGAATGTGTTGCTGATGATATCTTTTCTTGAAGTTCTCGAAGATTTTCCTTATATATTTAGGTGCTCTTATGTTGGGTACATATATATATATTTACAAGGGTTGTATCTTCTTGATGGATTACTCCCTTATGTATTATATAGTGTGCTTCTTTGTCTCTTTTATGACCTTTGTTTTGAAATTTATTTTGTCTGATATAAGTATTGGTACCCCAGCTTTTTTTCATGTCTATTTGCTTGGAATATTTTTTTCCATCCCTTCATTTTCAGCCTGTGTAAATCTTTTATTCTGAGGTGGGCCTCTTGTAAACAGCATATATGCAGGTCATGTTTTCTTATCTATTCAGCTATACTATGTCTTTTGATTGGAACATTTAATTAATTTATATTTAAGGTTATTATTGATAGGTACTTATTCAAGTTCATTGTTTCCTCTTTGTACCTGTATTCCTCCCCCCCCCCCCCATGTCTCTCTTTTGCAGAGCTTCTTAGGAAACACTATAGGGTCTTGCGTTAGTCAAATAAGAACAATGAGAGGCTTTGTAGAGTTTATCCTAGGAAAGGTGCTGAAAGAACTGTAGAGTCAGATGCAGAATGTAGCATTAGAACTAAAAGGAATATTAGGTAGTACCAAGTCTAGTCCTCCAATCTTCAGGTGAAGAACCTGAGGCCCAGAGGAAAGTGACTTGTCTATGTTCACCTGGCTAATTAATGCTAGTTTGCAACACAGATGGGAAAATTCACCTGCTGACACAGTTGTTTTACATAGGCTCTTAATGACAATTTTGCTGACATTGTTTTTTAACAAATAGATCACAGCTGGTCTTCTGTGGCCAGGGAATAGACAAATGGCAAGTGCAATGGGGTGACCAGTTGCTAGGTGGGAGCTCAGTGGCCTCCTGGAAAACAGGGAGAAGTTGTGCACTCTTTGGCAGGTGGCTTTCTCAGGTATAATTTAGGAAGGGTAATTCAGAGTTATAATACCTCTGATGGAGGTCCGTTCTTCCTATAGATCTTTCTAGGATTTGGTGAAAAAACTTTTTTATTTTTCCTACTAGTCTCTGTCTTTTCTCCTGATTCACTTTAAAGTCAAGAGTCACAGTTGAATGCTGGATGTTTTTCTCCTTGGTTAGCCTGAAGGCCGTGCACAGTTTTGGCAGTTAACCTCATAAATTAAGGCCTTTGAAGAACATGCTTGCTTTTGTCAAACTTGACAAGTCTTGAGATTCACATTTTCTTAGGCAGGCTTTGCTGAGTGTAGAGTGAGAGAAACTGAGGTCTTGGAGCACTCTATGTCTTATCCTTGTGGCAATTTATTTTGGTCCGTCTCCACAGGACTTGGGCTCCCATACATGGCACAGCATCCAGGCTGTGCACTGCACAATTCAAAGGTCACCATCCTAAGATGTGATTGAAACCCCAGTGCTGGGACTCTGGTCCTGATTGTCACTGAGATGCTGAGTTTTAGAAGTCTCTGATGTTCACTACTGACTAAGCTGTCTCTGGTTTGTTTGGAGTTTTAGCTCCAGTTTTGCCCCCTCTCATGTAGGCTTATTGTCTTCTGGCTTTCAAGGAAACCCAAACCAGGTTTCTTCCATTCTGGGCAACAACCATGAGCTACACACACGTCTCTACCCCTTTGTCTTATCAGATGTTCTTGTTTTAGATGTGGCATACCTACCAGGACTATTGGCATTGGTAAGAATATATATAGAGACAAAATAATAACCTGAAGGAAAAATTTTCCATGCTATTGAGCATTTTGGGAGCAGAGGGCCCTTTTAGGAAGTCCTTGAACTATACCAATTATGATTGCCCTCTCAGCTCTCTCCTTCCCTATCCCCCATGGAAGAATTAGTTGCTCAATTAGTACCCAAACATCCTTTTCTGTTTTTTCATTCTCCCACTTGAGGGCAGGGTCTCTCCTTTAACTATCCTTGATACCACCTAACTCTGGGTTAGGCCCCTGCTCTTGGAAGCTGAGCTTGGACACAAATCCCTTCTCTTTTCATCCTTCAGAACAGCTGGGAAAGGATGGCTTTTCAAAAAGAATTTTTGTGGTGTTTATGCTGGTGAGCCTTTAACAAAGGACACAGGAACCCTGCATTTTTTTCCTAAAATTTTTCTAAATGGACAAAAATTAAAAAATCCAGGAATGAATAGGACTAATGAGGTAGGTTAAAAAGAAAAGTTACAATACTCAGAAAATATTAGCTAAAACAAACAACTAAATAGATACCTAAAGTTAAGTATTGAGTTTTCTATGTCAGATCAAAAGAGGAGGCATCATGACTATGTAAGTATAATTGAGGGGAGAAAATGCATTTGTTTGGAGAGAAATTCTTCCCCTAAAATTCCAGGAGAAAAATCATAAATTTATTGGGGTATATTTTGTCAAACTATGTTTTGACTCTCTGAGTTCATAATTTTCTCCTCAGGTAAGGATATCCATCTGCCTGTAGGTATGTTAGAAATGTTATAGATGGAATGAAAAGAGAAGCTATAGAATAATATTCAGTTTCTGGCATGCAAAATAGAATTCAGTAAGACAATAGGCTTGGAAAACAAGCATTTTAGAATGATAAAGGACTTACTAAATTAATCTTAGTGCTGTTTAACAAATCAAGGGCTAAGCCTATAAGAGTCATCATGGAGGTCTCCTGTTATGCAGAGAAAAATTCAGGGCATTTGACAGGATGGAGGAAAGAGGCATGAGAGATGTATGTTTCTATTGTTCTATTTAAGCTTCAGCCCAGAAATGGGATGAGTTTTAGAGATTTGAGAATGATACCAAAGGCACAGGGTTCTCTCACTCATGCTCCTGTTTGCAACTCAGTGTGGTGGCCATCTCTTAGTTTGGCCTATACCAACTGAGGATGCCACCAAAGAGGAAGAGAATTTGGTATTGCTCTACAGTTAAGATGAGACACTTTGAATTTTTTCCCTAAGCATTGCATAAGTCCCATGTGGCATAGATAGATCCCAGACTTAGCTGAGAATCCAGCTAGGTGGCTTGTCCATAGTAGTGGGTCTATTAAAGGGTGAAGTGGCTTTGAGCAAGCATTGCAAAGTGAGTTTCTCAGGTCAAGGCAATGGGAGGCATAGTCCTATCTCAGAAGATTCTCTATAATCAGAAAGATTCCTGTTTAACTAGGTTGGTACAAGGCTCTCCCTTGCCAAGCTAAGAGACAGTGACACCAGCCACAGGGTGGACAAGTGTCATTGTTTAAAGGTCCAAAACCAAGTCACCCTTCTCCTTCCCCATTACATGAATTAATACATTCCCTTTTTACTCTAGTTAGTTTGAGTGGGTTTCTGTCACTTGCAATGGAAAAACGTCTGGAAAATATGCATCCTAAACTTACTAATGAAAAATGAAACTCTTCTTTCCTTAGTCTGGTCCTGCTCTGTATTCCATTTCCATTAATGATACCACCTTTGATCTCATTATCTAAGCTAAATACCTGGGTTTCATCACTGACACTTTTATCTCCCTTCTCCTCTCCCCCATTTTCTCTTGGATCTGATCACCTTTCTTTATTCTCTCCTAGTTCAGGCTGCCAATAATCTTCCTGGATTATTGCATTGGCTTCCTAACTACAGTACCTGCCATGATTTTGCCTCTTCCATTCTCCACAGTCCAGCAAGAGTGATCTTTCTGAGGTGAAATTTCATCATGTGACTTCTGTTCCAGAAACCTGGCCTTAGCTATGCATTGTGAGTCTCTAGGAGGCTTTATAAGACACAACTTTTCCCGAATAGATTTGACCATAAACCTTTTATTCATGAAATATTGCATGGGGATAATATTCTGCTAAACACAATTTAGGAAACAATATTCTGGAAGAATTGAAGGGCAAGAGTTATAAATCCTTGCCTCCACTATTAAAAGACTCTTATATTGTATTCTTATAAAATATGTCATTTTAATAATAGTAATAGCTGACATTTATTGAATTCTTATTATAGATAGACAATGCTAAGTATTTTACATGCATAAACTTATGTAACTTCCAAAACAGCCTTTGAGGTTGCTATTATCTGCATTTTATAGTTGAAGAATTCATATATAGAAGCTTTGGTTAATTTGCTTAAATTGACATTGTTGATAAATGGGAGAATTGGGATTTGGAAGTAGGATTTCTTGATTCTGAGGGTTTTATGTTTAAACACTAGCCAGTATTTTTGAGTCATTTTATATATAGCCCTGGGGTTCTACAGTTATGCCTCAGAAGCAGCTGCAAAAGAAGGAACAGAAGAGAAGGTGATGAGGGGGAGATGAACTGTGAAATGGTGGATTCCTGAGGGCCACTTCAACCAGAACATCTATGCCTTTATCTCTTTTATAAATGAAGGCTATAAGAAAAACTCTTTTGTGCAAGTGGTTGGAACATGTTGGAAACTACTGGGTTACTTGATACTGATATTCAAGGGAAGTTTTCTCTGTCAAGAATCCTCTCTTTCCCATTTCTTATGATTCTTGAGGCTGCATTTCAATGAAGACACTGAAGGAGCATTTGATTGACATCTGGAGTTAGCTGGTTCAACTTGTATCATTGATAGTTCCTGCTTATGAAATCAAAGACTGCACAAAGTTTCCTTAGCTGTCTTCTGAATTACATGAGATAGAGTTGGGTGGGCATTATAGAATACTCCATTTAGGCCTGCCTGCTCTTTATCTCAGATATTAGATTTAGGGAGTTGCAATTTATTCTAGTGGAAAGCTGGCATAGAATATTGAGGTATATTCAGGAGACTGATGAGTCTGAGTAACTGGAAAAGATAAAAGAAAAACAAAGTGAAGCAAAGAAAAGCAATACAAAACAAGGAGAAGAGTTTTCAAAGGGTATGTTCCTTAAGCATCTCAATACAATTAGCTGGTAGTTTGATTCAGCATGAAATCCCTTTCATCTCAGGTATTAATTCTTGAGCTATAGAGTGATTGACATAGATCTCCACCATCTGGTTTGATTTCTTCCCTTCTTATCCTCTTCACTCAGACACCATCTTGTTTCCTGCCAGTCAGGAACAATCTGCCTGAACATGTATTTATGTACTGGTTTCAGCACCTCTCCCCCACAGATGTAAAACTCCTGCCCTTCTGGGATTTCTTCTTTATTTCTACTTCCTGACTGGGGATTGGGCCTAGACCAGACACATTTCCCTAATCAGGGTGGTTAAGGCTACTAGGTTTCAGTAAAGACTCAGATGTTCCTAGCTTGGGTCATCTTGGTACAGTAGTCCCCCCTTACCTATGGTTTCACTTTTTGTGGTGTCAGTTACTCATGATCCAAAATTATTAAATGGAACATGCATGAAATAAATATTTTATATGTTTTAAATTGCATATTCTGAGTAGCATGATGATATCACATGCTATCCAACATGGTCCTGCCTCAGATGTGAATCATCCCTTTGTCCAGAGTATCCACACTGTATCTGCTACCTGCCCATAAGTCACTTAGTAGCCATCTCAGCTATAAGACTGGTTACCAAAGGGAGAGAGATCACATTCACATAACTTTTATTATAGTATATTGTTATAATTGTTCTATTTTATTACTAGGTTATGTTGTTAGTCACTTAGAGTGCCTAATTTATAAACTAAACTTTATAATAGATATACATGTATAGAAAAGTACATAATACCTGAAGGTTTGATACCACTTAGGGTTTCGGGCATCCGCTGGGGTTCTTGGAAGGTATTCCCCATGCATAAGGGAGGACTACTGCTTAGGTTCTAAGGGATCTGTTCTTTAGTAATATGCTTTTTAATTGTGGCCTTTGGGAAGCCACTTTGATCTGTTATTTTTAATTGGTCATTAAATTAATTTATGCACCTAATGAAGTAGATGTGCTTGTTTGGAAGTGTTTTGTACACAAGTTCCCTCGATGTGGGGTTAATTATATAGCAGATTCAAATCCCAGGAAGAAGATATTAGGTGACCTCCTAGGTCATTTTATCTATTCATTTATTTTGCAACTCTTGATCTATTCAATTCTTCATTTTAAGCCACATAGGTAGGCCAACATTGGTATCAGTACCCTTAAATTCATAGCCAGCATGTTAAGGGAGACAAACACAGAATTATATCTAATCATGGCTGCAAATATGGATGCCAGTTAAAAGCAGATTATGGGAGGATATGGGTACATGGCGGATGAGAGGTGTTGCTAGGTTAACCCCCTCCCATGTGCTTGTGCGTGGAGTGATCTATATTACTATGATGTCTTAGCTATTTTGGTATGGCACGGAGGTAAAAAGTATTGCTGATGGAAGTTGCTTATTATCATTGTTATCCTCTTCATTTAGATACTTTTGTAAAAAAATAGTTTTTCAAAAGCTCTATGAGGATCTGAGGACCAAGCATGTCTAATGAGTAATGGTAGCATCTGTAAACTTTGTGCCTTTCTTGGTTAAAATAAAATTAAAGAATGTCATATATCAAAAAGCATGACACAAAATTAATGAAACTTAGCACCTCTTTTCCTCAGTAATTCCTAAGTCCTCAATCTCAGCCTTTTGAAAGTTCCTGAAAAGATCATATGGGATAAAAATGATCATATTATAACCCATGGTAGAGTGTTATTTTAAATTATGATGATATGACCTAATAAAGAGATGCACTCTTGTTTCCCACCAGGCCAAGCTAACACCAATCAATTTTTGTTAATTTTTTGAGAAGAAAATCAAAGTTACTTACACTAATGGTCAGAAATTAAATATAAGTGAAATTAGCTACTTTTCTCTTTAACATTATTTACACAGGGAATGATCATTTCTGCCATTTTACCAAGCTTCCTACACTTCTTAACTAAGTACCCACTTGGGTGGAAAATGGTTAAAATCATTATAAATTCAGAGAATTGTCAAGTAGATTCCTGCCCACAGCAGGAGGAACAGATAGAACTTGATGCAGGTGTTCCTGTTACCTAAAACACCATTTACAAAGGAACATAGCCCACATAACACCCCTCCCATCTTGCCTTTAAGTTCAATAGGCAGACAAAGACGGGGTATTTTAAGTAAGGAACTTATGTCCAGAGTTGGAGTAGCTTTATCTACTCTGCTGAACAAAATTTTAAGATATCAAAAATTTGGGTATAGTTTGAAGAAAAAAACCTTTTAAGTTGGAGTAGACGCTGGAGAAAGAATAAATGAATGCATCTCAAAAGGTGTTAAGATTGCAGAGATGATGTCTTAGAAATAATCTATGACACCATAGGGATGTAATTAATATATCGAAGAGCCTTGACTAGTTGGTATAAAAATGCAAAAATGTTTTGCTTCTAATGCTGCAGTCAGCTGAACTCTAATAAACTTCCTTTTAATTCACTCATTCATTCTACAAATATTTATTGAGAGCTTATTATATGTCAAGGAGTATTCTAGGTTCTGGGGATACAATGATAAATAAAGTAAAATCCTTGCCCTCATGGATCTTGTGCTCTTTAAATAATAATTCCTTTTATTGTAGTCTGATTCACACTTTTTCAGATACTTTGGTTTACTTTAAAACCACTGAGATCTATTAAAGATCTCTTTGTTTTGGGTTGTTCTGTGCTATTCTTAATGCTAGAACAATGCATAAAGTGCAAGTCAGTCAGTACTGGTACAAACAAATATAGAGGTAAATTTTTGTCTTTGGATTGTTGGCAGCAGGCCAAACAACTGTGACAGAAACTGGGTGTAGGATAAACAGGACGAAAAGACCAGATAAAAAGCACATGATAATAGGTTAGCAGTGATTTGGGGTGAGTGCTAGAAACTGGTAGCTGCAACTAAGTGAGACATTTAGAGTTGGTGTGGGGAGAGGCTTGATACTGAAGGCCCATGAAGAAATCCCTGAACCAGAATTGAGTAAGGAAGCAGAAGAGGCATAAATAATGGATGAAACTCAGATGTGTGTGTCAGCAGCAAGTATAAATAAACAACAGGGCATAGAACAAGGTCAGGTATCCTGGAAAAACAGCCAGAGATTAGGATCAACTGAAAGATATGAGTAAAGACAATAATGGGCCAGAGGTACTGGATTGTATCTGGGAGTGTGGATCAAATGGTCTGGGCAAGTGAGATGATACAGGAACAGGCAATAAATACAGGAAGAGGGTGCAACCAGGAGGGCCAGAAAACCTAAGGTGGAACTGATGGGTGCTTATGCAAACATATTAAGTATTGAGTCTGAGAAATCTAAAGCAAAGACAGAATATTTTGAGGTTGGAAGGAAGGTGAGACTGTGGGTTTAGATGTGGGCGGGAAGTTCAGGGGTCTCTTAACAGGAGGAGAAGGCTACTTTGAGGAAGGCTGGTGAACTGAGTATCATGGGGTTGGACAATCTTGGTTGAGAATGGGAAGTTAACAAGCAAGAACAGTTTTGGGGGGCATCCTGAGCATATGGAGTCTCCTCACTGGGGGACAGTCATCCTTGCAAAGGACCAAGTTCCTGAGAAAGGAAGCTAACATTTATGAGCACTGCTGTTCATCAGGCTGTATTAAAGAAGTTGCATATATAAATAATGATGATGGATATTTTTAATATAGAGTTTACTGCTTCTACTCTGTTCCTATTCTCCACACAGCAGGGAAAAGAATCATTTAAAATATGAGTCAGAACTCTTTCCTGTTGCAGGGTGCATGGAGTTGGTTTGTGGGTCTCTGAGACCCAAAAGTTGAAAGCTTCTTTGCATGCGGGGGACTATACTCTCTGCTAGCTGCTGTAACCATGCCACAAAATGAGTATATTGAGTTACATTGCAAGTGGTATGGATATTATTTGGATTACCATGAAAAAAAGAGTCAGGAAGAAGTTTGAGAGGCTCATGAACGTTCAAAGAAGGCAAAAAAGATGATTGGTCTGAAGGCTAAGCTCTACCATGAACAGCACCATGCTGAGAAAATACAACTGAAAAAGACTATCAAGATGCATGAAAAGAGAAACACCAAACAAAAGAATGATGAAAAGACTACATAAGGAGCAGTACCTGCATATCTACTGGACAGAGAGGGACAGGCCAGAGCTAAAGTACTTTCCAATATGATTAAGGAAAAATGAAAAGAGAAAACGGGAAGTCCCTCTGCCCAAAGTTCATGCCCAGGGAGAAACAGAGGTATTAAAAGTTATTCAAACAGGGAAGAGAAGGAAAAAAGCATGGAAGAGGATGGTTACTAAAGTCCGCTTTGTTGTAGATGGCTTTACTCAAAAACCACTTAAATATGAAAGATTCATTAGGCCTATGTGCTTACATTTCAGGAAGGCCTATATAATACATCCTGAACTGAACGCCATCTTTGCCTACCGATACTTGGTGTAAAGGAGAATCCCTTATCCCTGTTACAGAACAAACAAGGGGGGGCCTGGGATGATAATACTATTACTGAAAGAGACCCAGGTCCGTCCTGTCCGCTGCCAGAGGAAAGACGTCTCTCAATGCCAGAGATTCGTGAAAAGGAAAGGAAATGATTATTTAGTGCTATACAAACTTAAAGTAGTGACCTAATGTCTTTATCAAAATCCCAAAGTCCCTTAAACCACCCACAAACACACACAGTCCTTCCTCCCCCTTTGCCCAGTCTGGGGTACCGTATCTCAGGAAAGGAAATAGAAGTCCGTGGCTCAAGCAGCCTCTGGTTCTTCCCAGTAATCCACGCTCAACTGGCAGGCCTCCCTCGGTTCCGGGCACCATCAGCTGTGTCACTGTCCAGGCAGGATCTCCAATTAATCCAAAGCCATGCAACACCGTCTCATGGCCTACTGGTAAGAGTTCTTTCACCCTTCTTCCAGGCAAAGTGTCTCTTGCTTCCCAGGCCACATGGCCAAAAGGAGCACCTGAAAACCATGTAGTCCTCTCCTACCAGAGCTGTGGGGGTCTGCACTCTGGCGAAACTGTGTGGTTCTCCCCACAAAGCTGCGGGGAGACGGGTTTGCCACTCGGCTTTGGCCGAGTAGCAATTTTCTGTTAAATCTGCATGGTGAATTCTCTCTCACAGAGCTGCGGGAGCTCTCTAATCTGCCAAAAGCTGCACGGTTCTCTCTCCTATGGCTGCTGTGTCTGGGTTTAAATCCCTGCGCCAATCTTCCTCTGCAGCCCCATTTCTGACTCCTCCCACACTCAGCCACACTTGCCCTCAATCAGCTGTCCTTTCCAGCTTTTCTGGTCACCATCATGGGTCTGGGCAAGTGTCACCCCATGTCATGGAGCCAATCTTCTTCGAGCTCCCATGCAAGCGCTGTAACTCAGGGGACCTGCCCCCCAGTCACATCTTGGCAGGGGGGTCCCTTTCCATCCATCCCCCTGGCCCAGATCATGGCCACAGCTATTTAGCATATTCAAGCAACCAGCCTAAGGCTATAGGTATGTTAAATGACCATGCCATGGATTAGCTGCAAAGGTGCCCTGCATGTTCTTGCTCTGTGTGCCCCTTTCCCCAACTCACACCTGTGGGGGGAAGGGGTAAAGACATTTTAGAATCTCCTGGACACCTTGAGTTCTGGACCCCATTTCAAATGTCCATTTGGGGTCCCCCCTCCTGGCTGCACCCTGTAACATCCCCACTTTATACAATTCCACATGTTATTAGCATTGATACTGTCATTGAGGTGAACGTGAGCAAGTTGGGCCTTGTGACACAAGGAGGCAAGGTTATTTGGGGAAAATATGACCAGTTTACTAATAATTCTGAAAATGATGGATATATAAATGCAGCCTTACTGGTTTGACAGCAGTTTCATACAAGTAACTTCTGGTAATTATTGAAGACTATGCACCAATCAGGAAAACCTGACTGTGATGTTTCTGCATACTACAATGTTACAATGGCTTACATGTCTGCAGCCATCAAGAGAATTATTTATTTTATTGTAAAGAACATTAAAATGGCCCAGTTAAAAAAAAAAAAAAAAGATGAGTCAGAATTGGGACCTCTGGAATGTTGGTATGAGGAGTTTGGTGGACCCTTTCCCAAGCAAAATAATCATTTAGCTGATGAAAATTACTCATTTAAAAATGATTTAAAGCCTCTGGAAATTGTCCACAGAGCATACATCTAATGGAGAAACATTTACTCAAGAAAATCTAGCAAATCTCAATGAAAAAAATGAGTCTGTGGCATTCGAACAGGAGCTTACTCCTATCTCTCCCTCCCCAAGCTCCATGTGACAGGGCTCTAATATGGTCATTCTACTTTGAGCAGTATAGCCAAGAAGAAGGGGGCTTTCTCCCCTGCCAGCACCTAGGACTAGTATTTAATTTTAGTAGGAGCAGGCCAGTGTCTCTTATATACCCTCACCCCTCAGTCTGTGCCACAAAAGCACTCTTTCAGGCAGGTACAGCTGAGAGAATTGGCACTCTCTTCTCTTCCATTTGTATGGCAAGGGCTGTCACTGCACCCAGTTCCTGTGAAGTGGGTACAGAGGTGTTTCTCAGGCAAAGATTTAGGCTTTAAAGATAGCCCTACAATATATCCAAAGGATCTTGAAACACCAATTAAAGAAATATATATGCACTCTTATGTTCATAGCGGCACTATTTATAACAGCCAAGATTTGGAAACAGCCTGTGTCCATCAGTAGATGAATGCATAAAAAAAGCTGTGGTACATTTATACAATGGAATACTATGCAGCAGTAAAAAGAAGGAATCCCTACCTTTTGAGACAGTACGGATGGAAGCAGAGACTATTATGCTAAATGAAATAAGGAGCTGAAGGATAAATAACATATGATCTCATTTGCCACTGGAATCTGAGGAACAAAATAAACTAATGAGCAAAATAGAATCAGAGGCACAGAAACAAGGAACAAATTGACAGCTGTAAGAGGGGAGGGTGAGGGTGGAACTGGTTGAAAGAAGGTGGAGGGATTAGAAAAGAACATACATGCATGACTCATAAATATGAACAATGGTGCAGGGATTAATTGTGGGGAGGGGGAGGCTGGTGGGAGGGAGGAAAAGGGGGAACACCGAGACAACTATAATAGCATAAACAATTAAAAGATTAAAAATATGGTAACTCCACAACCTTACCTGAGGGAGCTGAATTTATTTGTAGCAGAATATGGAGAAGTTTATGACTAGGGTTTTGTTGAAAGCAAAATATACCTGGTAGTTTCATGATACTAATCAGAAAGAAATAGATAAGGAGACCTAAGGAGAGCCCTCCTGAGTCCCTGGGGATCCAGAAGGATCCCCCTCAAAAACAATCAACTACTCAGAAACAATCAAAGCAGAGTGTCCAGTAGACTTGAAAGCATGACCTAAGCCACACTCAAATCCATTAGTAAAATATGGAAGCCTTCTGGCTCAAGGGAAGTAAGCACAATCTTTGTCTAAACATTGGATGAACAACAAGCTACTCTGAGCCAGGGGTGATTCCTAGAAAGCCAAGCTTCAGAATAAAATTCCACTCTTCCCTGGTAGTCTGTAAGACTGTATGTATACCCAAGGCTGTATATGGTGAATGGTAAGGAAAACTGGGCTATTAGCCCCAGGCTAAATATGGGACAAAACAGTGAACTCCCTGAACTATGAAGGCAGTCTCTAAGCACACATTTATAATGGTAAGAGTGTATATCTAAATTGCTAGGGGGGCTTATGCACAAATGTTGACCCAAAAATGATTCACACAGATCCAAAGGTGACCCCTAGAAGCCAGGAAGAAAGAAAATAGCAAGCAAGGGAGAAAAATGGAAGCAAACCATGCACTGTGGAGGAAATAGGATTCAAGAATTAGGCCAGTCAAGTCACTAAAAAAACAAACATGTAATAAAACAAACAGGTTCCCAAACACTTCCCAAAAGAGGATGGGATCAATATTGAGTTGCTGTATTATCTAAAACATACAGATTTAAGCAAAAAAAATTATGAAGCATGTAAAGAAACAGGAAAATGTTATACATACATAGGACAAAAGAGCACATGATAGAAAATATCTTTGAAGAGCCCCAGATGAGACTTAGCTAATTGAAACTGCAAGGCAGCTATTATAAATATGATCAAAGAACTAAAGGAAACCAAAAATTGAGAAGAAGGTATAACAATAACTCATCAAATACAGATAATAAAAACAGAGAAAAATATAAAAAACAATGAATGTAAATTCTGGAGTTGAAAAGTGTAATAACTGAAAGAAGACTTCCAGCCAAGATGTAGGTGTAGGTAGATACACTTTGCCTTCTTGCTCAACCAAAGAAGGAACAACAAATAAAAAAAAAACAAAAGATAATCAGAACTGCCAGAAAATTGAACTGTATGGAAGTTCAACAAGTAAGGAGTTAAAGAAATATTTATCCAGACTGGTAGGAGGGGTCGAGATGGGCAGCCAGGGCAGAGAGGACTCACAGCAAGGTTGCGGCTGGAGGATGGAGTTGGGTGAGGCAGCAGCTGGTGGACCGGGTGGTTCCACATTTGCATGTGGATAAACCAGAAGGGATAACTGGGGAGCAAAACAGACTGTACAACCTAGGGATCCAATGTGAGAAAATAAAGCCTCAAAACCTCTGACTGGAAAAACCTATGGGGGTTGTGGCAGCAGGAGAAACTCCCAGCCTCACAAGAGAGTTAGTTGGAGAGACCCACAGGGTCCTACAATGTACACAAACCCACCTACCTGGGAATCAGCACCAGAAGGGCCAAATTTGCTTGTGGGAAGTGGGGGAAGTGACTGAAAGCCAGCCAAGAGCTGAACCAGTGGCACTGTTTCCTCTTGGACCTCTCCTCCACATATAGCACCACAACACAGCATCATGTATTGCTTTTCTCTGGAAAATACCTAAGACTCTGTACCTTACTATGTAACAGGCATAGAGACAAAAAATATGCCCAAAATGAAAGAACAGATGAAAGCTCCAAAAATAGAACTAAACAATGAAGATAGCCAATCTATCAGATGCAGAATTCAAAACATTGGTAATCAGGATGCTCACAGTAATGGTTGAGTATGGTATCAAAATAGAGGAAAAAGTGAAGGTTACGCACAGTGAAATAAAGAAAAATATGCAGGGAACCAACAGTGATGGGAAGGAAACCAGGACTCAAATCAATGGTTTGGAGCAGAAGAAAGAAAGAAACATCCAATCAAAAAAGAATGAAGAAACAAGAATTAAAAAAAATGAGGAGAGGCTTAGGAACCTCTGGGACAGCCTTAAACATTCCAATATCCAAATCATAGGGGTGCCAGAAGGAGAAGAAGAAGAGCAAGAAATTGAAAACTTATTTGAAAAAATAACGAAGGAGAACATCCCTAATCTTCAAAGGAAATAGACTTCCAGGAAGTTTAAGAAGCTCAGAGAGTCCCAAAGAAGTTGGACCCAAGGCACCACACACCAAGGAACATCATAATTACATTACCCAAGATGAAAGAAAAGGAGAGAATCTTAAAAGCAGAAAGAGAAAAGGAGACAGTTACCTACAAAGGAGTTCCCATGAGACTCAGCTAATTTCTCAAAAGAAACCTTGCAGGCAATAAACAGCGGGAAAGAAGTATTTGAAGTCAAGAAAGGCAAGAACCTACATCCAAGATTGCTCTATCCAGCAAAGCTTTCATTTAGAATGGGAAGGCAGATAAAGTGCTTCTCAGATATGGTCAAGTTAAAAGAGTTCATCATCACCAAGCCCTTATTATATGAAATGTTAAAGGGACTTATGTAAGAAAAAGAAGATAATAAAACTATGAACATTAAAATGACAACAAACAACTATCAACAAATGAACCTAAAAAACCAAACAAACAAGCAAACAAGTAGAATAGGAACAGAATCACAGAAATGGAGATCACATGGATGGTTATCAGCAGGGAGTGGGAGATGGAGAGGGGAGGATGAGGGAAAAAGTACAGGGAATAAGAAGCATAAATGTTAGGTACAAAATAGACAGGAGGAGGTTAAGAATAGTATGGGAAATGGAGAAATGAAAGAACTTACATGTATGACCCATAGACATGAACTAAGGTGAGGGAATGCTGGTGAGGGGGGGCTACAAGGTGGGGGGGAATAAAGGAGAGGAGAAAAATGGACAACTGTAATAGCACAATCAATAAAATACATAAAAAAGAAAAATATAATAACTGAAAGGAAACATTTACTAAAGGAGCTCAAGAGTACATTTGATTGGGCAAGAAAAAATCAGGGAACATGAAAACCAATGAATAGAGATTATACAATCTGAAGAACAAAAAAGTAAGAAGAATAAAGAAAAATGAGGAGAATCTAAGGTAAATGTGAAACACCATTCCATGTGCCAATGTATAGGTAATGGTAGAACCAGAACAAGAAGAGAGAAAGGCTTAGAAAAAATATAAAGAAATTGTGATTGCTCTAGCCCCAAACCAGTGTATCTAAATATTATAAAGTATCACCCTTCTGCAGAAATGGGGCAGAGCCATTTCATTTTTTTTAATTTTTAATTTTTTTTCCATTTTTTTAATTGTTGCTTCAGTACAATTTTCTATCTTTTACTCCCATCCCAACCCACCTACCTAGCCCTCCCCTTCTCCCTCCCATTTCCACCCGCCCTTAGTTTTTATCCATGTGTCCTTTATACTTGTTCCTGTAAACCCTTCCCCTTTTCCCCTGAAATTCCCCTGAAATTCCCTCTTCTCTCCCCTCTGAACTGTGTCAGTCTGTTCTCTATTTCAGTGTCTTTGGTAATATTTTGTTTGTTTCTTTGTTTTGTTCTTTAGGTTCCTGTTAAAGGTGAGATCATATGGTATTTGTCTCGTTTAAGATTAAAAAATGTTTAAAAATTTGATAATGCTAGTTGCTGGCAAGGATGCTTGAAAGCAAGCATTTTTACACATTGCTAAGACATTGTAAACTGTAACTATCACAAAAGTCAATTCGCCAGAATAATAAAGTTAAAAATGTTTGTATCTAAAAAAAAAGAAATTGTGACTGAAAACTTTCCATATTTAGTGAAAAACAGTAATATGCATATCTAAGCAGCTGAACAGTAAACACAGAGATCCACACTCAAAAACATCATTCTCAAAATGTCAAAATCCAAAGTTAAAGAGACATATCTCGAATGTAGTATGAGAAAAATGACTCATCACAAGTTTAATAGTTTACTTCACATCAAAAGAAATGGAGATCAGAAGGCAGTGTGACAACGTATTCAAAGTTCCAAATGAAAAAAAAAACACACACAAAACTATTAACTGATAATCCTATATTCAATAAATTTCTTTTAAAAAATGAAATTGAAATAAAAGTAAAATAAAGAGTCTCAAATAAATAAAAATGGAGAAGATTTATTTTTGGAAGGCTATAAAGAACACTAAAGGAAATTCTTTAGGTTGAAAGGAAATGACAACAGACAGTAATTTCAACCTATATAAAAAACATAGAGTGGTAAAAATAATTCTAGGTAATGGTAAAAGATGGTATCATTACATGTTTTTTCTAATTTAAAATAAACACTAGCTATTAAATTGTATTATTGGACATATGATGCATAGAAATGTAACATACTTGATAATAATACCATAAGGGAGGGAGTGGGAATGAAACTATATTGACCTGAGGAAGCGATACCAGATGATACTTAAATCCATAGGGAGAGATAAAGATAACCACATGGGTAAATAAGAAAATTAATATATTTAAAAATGATGTATATTTATTCTCTCATTTCTTCTCTTAGCTTACATAAAAGACTATATTATAGCCCTGGCTGGCGTAGCTCAGTGGATTGAGCGCGGGCTGCGAACCAGGCATCACAGGTTTGATTCCCAGTCAGGGCACATGCCTAGGTTGCAGGCCATGTCCCTCAGTAACCACACATTGATGTTTCTCTCTCTCTCTCTCCCTCTCCCTTCTCTCTCTAAAAATAAATAAATAAAATCTTAAAAAAAAAGACTATATTATAAAAAGGAGCAATTGCAACAATGCATTTTTGGTTTTGTTACATATATAGGCATTCATATGTATAACAATAAGAGTACATAAAAGGGAGAGGGAATGGAACAATATATAGATAAGTTTTAAAGTCTTATTGGAACTAAAAGTATATAAATCTGAAGTAGATTCTAGCAGGTTAAGATGTACATTGTGTTCTGCAGAAAAATAGTTAAAAAATCACTAAAGGAATTTAAGTGGTATACTAGGAAATATCCACTTAAGTCACAGTGGGTAGAAAAGGAGGAATATGTGAACAACACAGCTATGAGACATGTGGAAAACTAAAGCAGAATAGTAATTGACTTTTCAACTATATCAATAATATTAAATGTTACTGTAGTAAGCAATCTAATAAAAAGAGGGGGGTTGTCAAGTGGATTAAAAAAACAAACAAACATGCTCCCACTATGTGTTGTCTACAGGGAACAATTTATATTCCAAGATACAAATAGGTTGAAGGCAAAAGAATGGAAAAAGGATATGCTGTAAACAGCAGCCATAAGAGTACAGACCAATAAGATATTAGATAAATAGACTATAAGAGCTAATATCAGATAAAATAGACTACAAGATTGAACATAGATCATGCCCCTCCTTCGGTGAGAATTTTCTAGTGACTTTCTAATTATGAGAATAAAATCTAAATGTTTAAACTGGGACCTACTTCTTATCTCCCAATATTATGCCATCCTTCCCTGAAAATGTCTACTTTATCCTACATTTTTAAAAATATATTTTATTGATTATGTTATTATAGTTGCCCCATTTTCCCCCTTCACTCCCCTCTACCCTGCAACCCCCTCCCACCCACATTCATGTCCATGTTTCATACTTATGAGTTCTCTAGCTTCTACATTTCCCATACTATTCTTACCCTCCACCTATTTTCTACTTACCATCTATGCTACTTATTCTCTGTACCTTTTCCCCCTTGCTCCTCCTCCCACTCCCTTGTTGCTAACCCTCCATGTGATCTCCATTTCTGTGGTTCTGTTCCTGTTCTAGTTGTTTGCTTAGTTTGTTTTTGTTTTTGTTTTAGGTGTGGTTGTTAATAACTGTGAGTTTGCTGTCATTTTACAGTGCACGTTTTTTATCATCTTTTTCTTAGATAAGTCCCTTTAACATTTCATATAATAAGGGCTTGGTGATGATGAACTCCTTTAACTTGACCATACCTGGGAAGCACTTTATCTGCCCTTCCATTCTAAATGATAGCTTTGCTGGATAGAGCAATCTTGGATGTAGGTCCTTGCCTTTCATGACTTGGAATACTTTCCAGCCCCTTCTTGCCTGTAAGGTCTCTGTTAAGAAATCAGCTGATAGTCCGAAGGGAACTCTTTTGTAGGTAACTCCTTATATCTTGCTGCTTTTAAGATTCTCTCCTCTTTAATCTTGGGTAATGTAATTATGATGTGCCTTGGTGTGTCCCTCCTTGAGTCCAACTTCTTTGGAATTCTCTGGGCTTCCTAGACTTTCTGGAAGTCTATTTCCTTTTCCTTTGGGGAAGTTCTCCTTTATCATTTGTTCAAATAACTTTTCCACTTGTTGCTCTTCTTCTCCTTCTGATATCCCTATAATTTGGATGTTGGAACATTTAAAGATGTCCTGGGGGTTCCTAAGCCTCTCTTCATTTTTTTTTGAATTCTTATTTCTTCATTCTTTTGTGATTGGATGTTTCTTTCTTCCTTCAGATCCACTCCATTGCTATGAGTTCCAGTTTCCTTCCCATTAATACTGGTTCCCTGTACATTTTTCTTTATTTCACTTAGCATAGCCTTCATTTTTTAATCTAATTTGTGACCAAATTCAACCAATTCTGCGGGCATCTTGATTACCAGTGTTTTGAACTATGCATCTGATAGGTTGGCTATCTCTTTGTTGCTTAATTGTATTTTTTCTGGAGCTTTGATATGTTCTTTCATTTGGGCCATTTTTTTTTTTTTTTGTCTCAGTGCCCCTGTTACATTGAGGGGTGAAGCCTTAGGTATTCACCTGGGTGGGGCAACCCAGTTGCTGGGTTGTGACTCTGTATGTGGGGGAGGGGTCCGAGAGGGAGCAATGCCATTTTCTCCACTCTCTACCAGATTTCAGTCACTTCCCCTGCTTCCCCCAAGAAAACTGGGCCCTTCTGGTTCTGATTCTCTTGTGGGTGGGCTTGTGTATGTTCTAGGACCCTCTGGGTCTCTCCAATGAACTCTCCTGTGAGGCTGGGAGTTTCTCCCACTGGCACCTCAACCCCCACAGGTGTTTTTAGTTGGTGTTTTGAGGGTTTATTTACCTGCACTGGGACCCTGGGTTGTGTGGTTTGTCTCACTCCCCAGTTTCTCCTGGTTTATCTGCGAGCGAATGTGGGACCTCCCATTCTGCCAGCCACTTTGTGCACCGCACCCCTCCACAATCCACTGCCTCACTTGGTCTACCAGCTATGGCCTTGCATGCCCAGGGTCCACCAGCCACTGCCTTGCCACGAGTCCTCTCTACCTGGCTGCTGGACTCCGCCCCTCCTACCAGTCTGGATGAATGCTTCTTTTTTAACTCCTTGGTTGTCAGACTTCCATACAGTTCAATTTCCTGTCAGTCTTGGTTGTTTTTTTTTTTGTTTCTAAATTGTTGTTGTCCTTATTTTGGTTGTGCGAGGAAGCACAGTGTATCTACCTACGCCTCCATCTTGGCCGAAGTCTTATCCTACATTTTGATCTTAGTTTGGACGAGTTTAGAATTCTTGGTTAGAAGTAATTTTTCCTCAGAATTTTGAAAGCAATGTTCAATTTTGCCTTTGGAAGCATTATGGATATTTCTCTTCAATTCTAGTGCTCTGAAATGTCATGAAAATGCGCCTAAGTATGGGTCACTTTTCTTTCATTTTGCTGGACACTCAGTGGACCCTTTTGATTTGGAAACTTGTATGTGCATTTGTGTGTATGTATGTATGTATGTATGTATGTATGTATGTGTGAGATTTCTCTTCCTCCTCCTGTTTGCTCCTTTCTTTTTAGGAGAACATACTTAGCAACTGCTTCCTGTGGTGGGCCACTTCTCTGCATGACTGTCAGACCCCTCATGTGTTGAGTTTTATTAGTTTTGGTCTTAGAATATTTTAAAGTCCTCTGCCAAAATCTGGGAGGAACTTACTGAAACTCCAAGTGTACTAAGGCTATTCTCTTGCTCGTGATATGGTATAGAACTGTGCTGAATAACTATCATCTGCCAAAGTGAAATCAGTTATTAGGAATGACTATAAGGCAAACTAAAATCTGCTGGGTTATTGGTCAGTTGGAAGGCCCTGCATCCCTTCATCCTGTCACCATGTTTTTGTTGTTGTTGGCTTTTGTGAGTTCCTGACTCTCATTCCCATAGATCTGGCATTCATTTCACTTGGTGTCTTCATACCACCCTTATTCACCAATTCTCCCAACTTTCTCCAGCAAAGTCCTTGGTACCTCTGTCTGGCTTCAGAATCATGCACTTAACTATTCAGGTCTTCAGTTCTAAAAATTTCTAAAATTTATAACACCCAAAATAATGTTAGTTTCTATTTATTGAACATAGATATCATGATCCCTATTTTTCATATGAGGCAACTGAAGCTTGCCTGGGTGAAAGTTTGAGGCTTTCAATCCAGGTCTGATTCCAAGGCTTCAAGCTTTCTTCCATGCTGCTTCTCAGTCCATGCAGTTATTGTCATAAGGATTGAATGAGGCAAGCAATATTAGAATCTGCAGACCTTGGTTATGTTAATTCAAATGCAAATTCTCTCCAATGTTTTCTCATTTTAAAAGGTGATTTCTGGGGAGGGTGGGAGAAGTGGGCTGGATTATAAGGGGAAGGGAGGCCTTTTGGCATTGTGTTTAAAGAACCTCATCCAGGTGCCACTTGGACAAGCAGAGCTAGGTGATAACAGCAGAGCTTTTGTTGGCATTACTTCTTCCACAGATGACAAAGCCCAAGGACAGTGTGTTCCAGCTTCAGGAGGGAAGCAAGCTGTGTCTTAGGAGGTGAATCTATGGGTTGCAAAAGATTGAATTAGGTGCTCCTTAAAAAAACTCACCAGTTGACTAAATTTAGAGTTGTGATCACCATCAGGCCAAGAATATTGTTTGGCATTGGGCCCATATCATTTTCATTTGACTGTGAATTAAATATACTTCATTTCCTCTAAGGTTTTCTCTTGACTCTCAGTACCTTTGTTTTTGGAGGCAGGAGACCATGTGCTGATAGTTGGGTAGAGCCCTGTGGCTGTGACTAATGTCCCTATTGATAATGACAGTTCTGGTGGGATACATTTTCCCTGAGTTGTTGGGTGTACACTGTGATGTTTTAATATAATTTTGTTTTATTATTCATCAATCTAGAGGAGCTTTTCGTGACACTTCTCTGCTTTTCCTTCTCTTCTGTGATTTGAAACTCTTTTCAAAGACAAGAAGATCTTTGGCAACATGAGCCCTTTGCTGTGCACAGATAATGGGTCTAAATGCCTGTTCATTTGCTTATTAATTCAGTGCTACCACTCAGCTTCCTAGGATGCTAGGTAGCAGGATTCCCAGCTTCCTAGGCTTCATTTTGATAACCTGAAAATAAACATCCAAACCTATCATATTTGAGAAGCAATGAAGGCAAAGAAGTATGGACTCTGGAGTCAGCAGGTCCAACTGCCAGTATTAATGTTAATATTTACTGGACCCATTGTTTGCTTCTCTGAGCATTGGTTTTCTTATCTTGTGATAATACTTACCTTGTAAACTTTTACTTGGCTTAAAGGGGATGCACACAGGTGCTCTATAAGTGGCTACTTCTTGGCCTCTTTTCTTATAAGGAGCAGCTGGTTTAGCCTTGTTAATCTTTCCTCTGCCCTCTGGCATTGCCTATTTAGCATCATCAATCTCTGGCTTAGTCACGTAGTTAATTCATTGTGAATTCTAGGGAGATTACCCAGTTTTCACACTGAGGAACTTTCACATTCATTTTACCAGATATAATGATTTGCCCTCAGTAGACCTGATTAGTTTTTATATTACAACCATTAATATGGTTCAAATTCATTCATTCATTGAACAAATATTTATTGAGCATTTCTATGTGCCAATACTATGTTAAGTGCTAGAGATATAGTCTCTGTCTGCAAGGAACACAGAATTTTGTGGAGATGATAGACAAGTTGACATACAATTGCAATAGGGCCAGCTAATATTAAGATACGTGAAGATGCACATAGAAGGGGCACCTAAGCCAACCATGGGGGTTGACTAAGGGCTTCTTGGGGAAGAGGACATTTATATTGAGATCTAGGGATGAGTCATAATTGGCCAGGAAGAAGCATGGTAGGGGTAGAGTGGGTACAAATGGTGGTGAAAGTGAAGACATTCATGTCTGTACAGTGTAGAATGGCCTGAGTCTTGGGAGACATTGAGCCAAACTTGGTAATGTCCACCTACAAGCTCCTGGGAGGCTATGGGCCTAAAGGTATTTCAGAGAGGCAGAGGGTCATTAAGGATGACTAGTGAGAACTGTATGTTTATAAAGTATTTTAGAAGATACTTTATTACTCGCAGATGCTATTCTGAAATAGTCCCAGTGTGATATTTTTGTTGGTTAATGGATAGTTGTTGTGTGCATTTATGTGTGAGCAGTACAAGGTGTAAGGGAAAGTTACTTCTTTCTGAAGTTTTATGGTATGCTGTTAAATGCATGTCTTATAAAGTTGTTTATTCTTTCAGCCCAAGAAGTTTGAAGAACTTGCTGTGACTCCTTCGTCCAACCCAGATTCTCATCCCCATCTGAGTTTCTCATGAAACTCTCATAGACACTCAATGATATGCTGCTGCCTCAGACACAGTGTAACCTGGCTGATGGAGAAGAGTCACACATAATACCAGAAACAGGGCGAAGGACACCTGCCCAAACATGAGGGGCATAGAAGTGCATGTGTGTGTTTATGTGTTTGTGTGTGTTGAAGGTTGGTAAGAGGCCAACACACTTCCAAAACTGGCTGCCTCCTTTTATTTGCCTTCTCTCATGCTTCTACCCTGCCTATCTATTGCATGTGGGGAACACTTATTAACTCTGTTATAGAGTCTGACCCTGATTAGCCAGCGAGGGTCAATGTGGCTGAGTAGTTTCAAGTCTGTCTTGGTAGGGTAGGAGGCACTTTCATCTGATACTTGCAGTCATGATTTCACAGGAGGAGGATTTTTTTTCTCCTGCTCTCTCACTTTCCTACCTCCACCCCAACTACCTTTGAGTAAAATACAGGGTAGTTCTTTTTGATCCAAAATCTTTAGATCCTGAGATAGCAATTATAACCCAATTTAGTAATTCTGGGGGCCCCGAGGCTGATGTCTCCCAGTAAGCCTAGATATGACACTTTTCCCCTAGCACTTCTGTCTATTCCCATTTTTGGATCATAATTCCTGTGTTACCAGAGGTTATGTAGTACAGTTTGCATGTGACAAAGCTGATGTATCAGGAAGTGAGGTGACTTGTCCAAAGTCACAGAGCTAGATGGTGTGAGAACCAGGTAGCTAATTCTTAGCCTCGTACTCTTTCCCCTAAATATCAACAGCTTTAACTGCCTTCCATACATAAAGTTCTGAACACTGGTTTCAGAAGTGAGAGAAGAAGCAACATGTGGTAAATATTGAAATAAGGGACTTGCACAGATTTACCTCACTGACCTGTCATGCTTGTTCTTCAGTTAGGGCCATTAACACTGACAGCAAAAGACGAGAACTGACTCAATGAATGAAGCAGCTTAGCCAGATGGAGTTGGGTTTTGGAACAAGGTCCAAAGCCATGTTCCTTTTCCCAGACAATTTTATCTCAAATTACAGCACTTCAGCCTATGAATTGATAGGCTTTGGACTGGGGTTAGGAGTTATTGTCTTTTGCTATTAACACTATGCAGAAATTCTAACTTGGGTCTGTCTGCCTCTGCATTTTTCCTGCTTAGTCTCTCCCATGGGACAACCTTTACCATGGTCCTGTTGAGTCAAATGTCTGCCCTAACTATCACTTGGGGTATATGTTATTTTCTCACTCAGCCATATTGATTCTACCCAGATTTATTCTTTACTTTTGGATTGGTTAAAAAATATTTGCTGACTTTGGGAAGAATAGCCTCAAAATGCAAAGCTCACTAACATCAGAGATGGATCTCAAATTTTTTCCAGCAACTTTTCATAATGCCTTACTGAAAAGACCTCTTGACTTGTAGGTTTGTAGCTAACACATTTGATTGACAACTGGAGTTTATATTACTAGCAGAGGCACTTGGAAAAGGTGGTTGTGACTAAAATTGTGGTTTGACTTTATTTACAAATAAAAGGTTCTATGTCCAGTTTCTGATTTAGAATTTTGTAGCCATGCATTCAATTTCCTTAATATGCATTGAGAATCCATAGAATGCAGGTCACCACAATGAAGACAGGCTGGGTTATCTCAACTTGTCTTTGACTCTTAGAAGCTGGAAAATTGATTGGAATATAGAATTTAAAGGAGCCAAGATGGAGTTTGATGGAATATTTGTTGTCCTAGATTTAAGTTATTCAAGTCAGGCTTTGGCCCTCTTTGTGAATTCTGAGTTGGATGTGCCAGGATGTTCTCTCATGGCTCTACAATATTTCTGGTTTTCCTGAAGTCATCACACATTTCTTCAACATGTTTCTCCTTCATTTCCAATCTCAGCTGCCTCCCATTTTCATGACAGCATTTTGAGGAAATCCCAAAATCTTTAGCACCTTTCCTTCTTGGTACATGGAGCATGTGACAAGGCTCCATCTCAAGGACAGAGTCCTGCAGGTGCCCAGTGTGTTTTCTTCTTTGCTCATGCACATATGTCTCTGTCATTCCCCAGCCAAGAGCTCTTTGGATTTTCAACTCTTCTGAAACTTTCTAGGTTATGGAACACTGTAAGAGGCTATGGACATATGAGCAAAAGAAGAGTTAAAGGAACTTTTAGTGTGTAAGCATGCCAAGGTAGACATGAACTTTGCACTTTTCTTCATGGAAGTATCTATCTAGTCTCCTACCCCCAACACCTTTTGTTTCCTTCCCTCACTTTGTTAGCTTTATCTAGTGCCCCTTCCTTATGTCTGTCTTATTTGAAAACTTACCTCTACCTGAAACTGATTGGATTCTCAGAACAATGTGTCCTATGATGATTTTCAGCTGTAGGCTTCAGTATGCTTGTGACAATCCTATTTCTGAGTGTCTGAGGACATGAGAAGTAGAAGTCATCCTGGTCTGGGGGTTAAATTAAACCTCTATGTGTAGCTGGCTTATTTTAAAGGTCACAAATGCCCCAAAGGAACTGTGGCAGTCTATGTCTGTGTAATAATGCCCAACATATTGCAGTGTATTGTGTGACTGGTTCTGTGAGGGTCTTTGTTATTTGTCTTATACATAAAGGCAAACACTGGCCTGGTACAAAGTGCCAAGAATAGAGTGAGATATCCCTGGGGTGAAGTGACAGAGGAGGTTGTCTCTCTCTGATGGCATTTGGCCTAAATTATTTGGATGGAAAGGCTAGTAGGGAAACTAGGCAATCTCTCTTGTCAATCTCACCTTTTACAGCTACTTAGTGAATGGTAAGAATGAGGGGAAAAATATGAATGCACTTTTACTTCTCTGGAATCCATTTATTTAGTAGAAAGGATTCTAGAATTAAGCAGTTTTCTCCTGTTCATTTTCCCCAACAAATTTGCTCTTCTGTTATATTGTAAGATTGATTTCTGTATTCAAAATGTGTTCATGGACAGGAGGGCTTTCTAGTGAAAGTGCTAGAAATCACTCACAAACATCAGGCATCTTTGGGAGAAGTGAGGCTCTTTCTTCAATTTCTCACAGAGAGCAGCACCACCTGCCATCTTCCTGATTTCCAATTTCAGATTGTCCTGTCTGTTTGAAGCATGGGTATGTGAATTCTGATGAGTTTGTGCAGGCTTTTAAAATGTGCATGGTTTGAAGAGAAGGAGGAGTGACAGCTGATTGACACAGGGATGGCTAAGGTAGCCAGACTGAGTCAGAAGCCCTGATTCCCTTGAAACCTCTATCTTTGCTGAGTGCTGGCTTGTCAACAATGAGACCATATTTCAAAGTGATTAGTTTACAGGTATTAGTTCATTGACTCCTTCAGCATCTTGTGAAAGAGGCAGAGAGGGAAAGACTAAGTCCACATGGCAGAAGCAGAAGCTGATGAACGTTTTTGTGACTTAAGCTTAGCCCAAAGCAGGTTAGTGGTAGAGTTTGGATAAGGAACCAATTCTTTTCCAACTATATTTGGAGGAACCAAGACCTGGGGATATATTTTTTAGGAATCTATAAAAAGTTCCCTTTTTTGTATAGTAGCAAGGAATGCAAATGGGATCAGAGAATTAAACACAAAATATCTGTATTTTTAAATAGCAGTCAATGTACCTTCATATTAAGTTCCTAGGGTTACCAAAAGGAACCCATGGTGGGGGGAGAGCCCAGATACTGTTACTGAAACAAGCCCCCTCCTCCAGGGTCTTTCTGGACAGGTTTGTCTTGCCCACTCCCAAGCGTTAGGAATTGTGGCTCCTAGTGCCATAGTTTGGTAAAAAAAGAAAGGAGCTATTTATTTAAAAGTTATACAGGTTTAGAATGATGCAGAATGTTGCTGTTAAAATCCCAAAGTCCCTATAAAACACACACAAACACACACAGTACTGCCTCCCCTTGCTAAACAAGGCCAATCAAGGGGACTGTACCTCAGGAAAAGAAATAGAAGTCTGTAGCTCAGCTAGACTCCTGGTTCCTCCCAATAATCCTTGCTTGGCTAGGAAGGTCTCCCATAGTCCCTGCCACCATCAGCTGTGTTGCCGCAATCTCCAGTTTTTAATCCAAAACCACATGGCACCTCCTCATGGCCCACTAGTGAGAATCCCTTCATCCCTTTTCTTCCTGCATGGTCTCACACTGTCTCCTGATTATCTCTGTCCCTCATGGCAGCCTGCCTTTAGTTTAAATCTCAGCCTGGAACCTTCTCTGTAACCCCATTTCTGACTCCTCCCACAATCAGCTATACCTGCCAGCAGTCTCGAATTTTCTGCCTTTCTTGGCTTCCATAGTTAGTCTGGGCAGCTGTGGTCCTGTGGTGTGGAATGACGCATCTCCAAGCTCTCTCACAGACCAGTAACCAGAGGAGCTGCATCCAGCTACATCACTGGTCAAAGTCACATCCTTCTCCCTAACTAGCCTGCTATTGATATGCAAAATAACGATTTTTGCATATAGGTTGAAACTATCCTGCTGTGATTGATATGCAAAATAACTCTTAATGGCCACAGTCCATGTACCCTATCCCATCCGCCAGCCAGACTTGTGTGTGGGGGGGGATATCCTGTATTCCTGGACACTCCAAGTTGTGAACCCTGTTACAAATCCCCCTTTGGGAGGTCCTTGGGCCTCCCAGCCTACACCCTGTTACACTAGCATGGTATTTGGCTTATGGTAGGTACTTAGTAAATATTTGTTGAAATAATGAATAAGCTCTCATCTCCAAGCTCCAAACTCTGAGAAAATAGAGCTCCATATTAAGTAGGGAATACAGAGAAATGAGAGGGCACAACTGCAGAAGTATAGCTCAGGGCCCTTAAAGAGGCATCAGAACACGTACTCTAAAATAACCTCAGGATGCCTGCATCTCAGATACAGACCTCCATTTATTTGATTCCATAGGTTTTGTACTGACTGTTCTAAAATTTTTTTTTTCTTTCACTGTCCATGTAGATTCTGGGAACCCATATTGGGAAAAAGAACCAACATTGTCCATTCAATATTTTCCAGAGCTTTCACAGTGTCCTGTTACATGCATGGCCTGACATACATGACATTAAGTGTTTTTGTTGCAGAAAATAACTCACACGCAGGAGAGATGGCAGAGCACAATTCTTTATTACGCACGGGCTCAGGGGGTAAACCCAAATCCTGAGCCCTGATTTCTAACTTTCCGAGGTTTAAATAGCCTCGGACCCCCTGCCTAAGTGGCAAAGCGAGGTTACAGAAGCTAAATGTGGAAGTTAGGTCTAACTACCTTATATGGGAGACAAAGGAACAAAGCGCAGGGTCCTAGCACAGAAGCACAGGGTCCTAACGCGGAAGTTACAAAGTACAAAGTAGCCTAATATGGGGGTTGCCTGCCACATTTTGAAGGAGAAATTGTTGGGATTTAATTTTCTCTTGATGCCTCGCAACTTTCCAACCTCTCATTGTCTTCTGATGCATGAATTTCTGACTTGAAATAGACATATTCTAGTCTATTATGTCACTCAGATATGAATTCTTGCTTTAGATTTCCTTGATGCCCTTGTACTTTGACCACAGGAGCCTCTCACTGAATATCTGGATCTACTCTTTGGACCACTGGGCTTCCTGATGACTGACTGCTTGACTGACTTCAGACGCCAAACTTCATCTTGACTTTTGGCTTCTTGGGTGCTCTAACCTCTGGCTCTGCAACCTGAACCATGTTTTACTTTCAGTCTTACTATTTTTTTCCCTATCTTTTCACTTGACTACAGGTTCAGGTCCATGAAGGGGAAGAAGTTCTTTTGTAAGTTGAGAGCAAGCCAAATTATCAAAATATCAGCTGGTGGAACTTTGGAAAACTTTTTTGTCAAACTCTTTAATTTATAGGCAAGGAATCAGGCTCAAAGAGTTTTAGTGATTTGTCTGAGCTTGCAGAGAGGGTTGATGGCTGAGTCAAGTGTAGAACCCAGGGGCTTTTTTTTCTTTTTAAATTATAAAACATCTATGCCCTACCAGCAAAGGAAACGAGTAGCAGAAACATCTTTTCTAATGGAATGGGTGCACAATCCTGTGTCCTTTGCCCTTTTCACCAATACTTAAGGTCCTAGGGAAGGAGAGACATTTCACATACAAGGGCTCTGATTGTCTAATGCTTCTAGTCTGCTAAGAGTCAAGGCTATGGGCCATTAGTAAAAGCATTATAGTTGGTTTCTACAAGGAAGCATAAGGTGATCCCCATGTGGTAACCATGACCAGAATGGAAATGGCAGCTTGCATTACATTCTGGAGCTAATTGTTGGCTATAGCAGACCACACACCATAAATGTAGTGAGCTCCAGAGTCTCAGGCTGGTAACTTGGATGCCAACCAAAGTTTGTAAGTGAATAAACTTGATATGTTAGCTGTACAGATGACAATCAGAATCAGAGAAATTTGAATTTTATTTTTTTTAAAGATTTTATTTATTTATTTATAGAGAGGGAAGGGAGAGGGGGAGAGAGAGAGAGAAACATCAATGTGCGGTTGCTGAGGGACATGGCCTGCAACCTAGGCATGTGCCCTGACTGGGAATCAAACCTGTGATGCCTGGCTCGCAGCCCGCGCTCAATCCACTGAGCTATGCCAGCCAGGGCGAAATTTGAATTTTAGATTTGGCTTGTATTTTGTCCTAGAGCTGGTTGTCTGTGCCAGGCTTGGTACTGGATATGTCATGCAGGCTTTTTCAGTTACTGAGGAACAGAACTGTGCTCTGGGACACCCAACCTGGGCAGACCAGACTTGTTTGTCCTGCTGTCTCTTCTCGAAATTATCTAATGCCTTCTTGAGTCCTATCTTAGGGCATAGCCCAGGCTTTGTAGGGCCTCCACTTGGTCCTCTAGTCCTACTGTAAGGACATTTGAGTCCCAGGTATAACTTGGGGTAGTGATCATTTAAAGGGGTAATGATCTTGGATATGGAAGCTGCCATGGGCCACGTTTACTTCATAAGCCCTCTGGTTTTTGTTTTTGTTTTTCTTTGCTGAGAATGACTGCAAACTTAGGAATCCTAGTCCAAGGAGCAGATTGCTGAAAGTGACAAGAGAAGAAGCAGTGGTTTTGGACAAGATATGTGTTCATACTATCCAGGCTGCTTCCTTCCTCAAGTACTGCTGTGTCATTTCTCTGCCCACATCACCCTGTCTTCACCACCACTGTGTTTTCCTACTTTCTACTTCCTTTCACCTCTGTTAGGAAAGGAAGCCTACATTTTCCAGCAGTCATTTTCACAGCTTCAATGGCCTATGACAGACAGGGCTTGATTTATATGCTCCGAAGTGTTGTTAGAGGTGATGATGTTGGGAGGGCTGCAGAAGGCTAGGATTGGAGAAAGGGAATCTGTGGTATTGAGTTATAACAAAACACTGCTTCCATTCCACATTAAGCAGTCGGCACACCTTCACTGAGGCCTACGATGTGCTAGGACACAAAGATGAATAAGGAGAAGCTTCCTGGAAGAGGTGGTGCTCCAGCTACATATCTTAAAGGATGAGTGAGTCAAGAAAAGAGCAGAAGGAAATTCTTTCTAGCAGGGTAAGCAGTAGCAAAAGCATGGAAGCAAGGAGTGGGGTGTACAGGGATGTCACAAGCATTTGGATTTTTCTAGATAAGTGAATATAAATAGGGGATTGAGACAGGAGTATATGAATCATTTTTTAAAAGATTTTATTTATTTATTTTTAGAGAGAAGAGAAGGGAGAGGGAAAGAGAGGGAGAGAAACACAATGTGCAAGAGATGCGTGGACTGGTTGCCTCTTGCATGCCCGCAACTGGGGACCTGGCCTGAAACCCAGGCATGTGTTCTGACTGGGAATTAAACTGGTGATCTTTGGGTTTACAGGCTGGCATTCAATCCACTAAGCCACACAGCCAAGGCAGGAATCATTTTTTATCATGTTCTGGCCGAATTATTTCTTCTATTACTATTGCTATTTGAGGGACCTTAATAAAAGCTATTTTTTGATTATTTGTGTTAATAGAGCTTCAGACATTACAAAATAATAGATAATCACTTAAGTCTGGCTAGAAAAGAGTGTGGGGTTTAAGCCTGCTTTCCTCCCCTTTACCAGAGAATATATTTGAGAGATATGGGATCTGCCTGTGGCATTTTCTTTGCTCCTGTCTCTGTGCAGCTCTCTTTCAGTTCTCCTCTGGGGCTTTCTGAGGGTCTTGCCTTCCTCCCTCTGGATATACTTGCCAGGGAGTAGGTGGGAGAGGCACTTGGCTGGAAATAAAGGCTTCACATTCCCCCTGATATTTGAACTGAGTGACCTGAGACAAGTCACTTCACCTCTCTGAACTTCAGTTTCCTCATTTGTAAAATAAAAGGATTAATATTCTGAAATCCTAATGGGTAACTTTGATTTGGAGGTGGTGCTAGCTATTGTTTTCCTGAACGTTTCTTTAAAAAAATAGCTGAGTAAATTTTAAAAAATGAAATAAAAATCCAATTATAAAATATAGTATTATCAATATAAATAAAAATATGATATATGTAATAGATATAGTCTTTCTATACATCAAATTATATATATACATTTATATACACATTTCAGGGTATTATTGTGTTTCTGTTATATTGTGTTTCTTAGCTCAGATTTTAAACTCATCTTTGGATTTGGGGTATTTTGTGTCATCATTTCAGAAAAAGTAAGAAAACCCATGGGGAAAACCAAAATAAAAACTGCCCTTCCCTACCCCATCCTCTTTCTTTATAGTACAGTCTAATTGGAATCTATATTAACCATGTCTTCTGGGTATACAGGATAGGAAGGGGAGCTTTTCACAAGGAAATAGGTTAGTATGAAATGGAACATGGCCTGAAGACAGTCTCAGGGCAAAGTGTGCTTCAGCTCTTAGAGGTCCTGTGGGAGCCATTCATGTTAATAATTCAATAGTTACCATGTATCAGGCGTAGTGCTCCATATGTACATTATATCTAACCTTTATACAACCTTTCAAGGCATATGTTATTTCCCACATTTTGCAGGTGAGGGAACTGTGGCTCAGAGTAGTTTAGCAATGAGCACACAGTTACAAAACTAGTGCACAGGGATAGGAAGGTGAACTAAATCTGTCAGGAAAGCTGGTTCTTTTTCTCAGTTACCCTGCCTCTCAGCCAGGGTAACCTTAGTGTATGTGTCTTAAGCTACTACCCTCACCTGCCTGAGGATTCCGGGAAAAGACTTAGAACCTCAGGAGAATAGAAGCTTCATCTTGATCTGGGAGAAGTTGCAATGATTCTTAAAGAAGACTGTGTAAAGGGCACAATGCTTATAGTCAGGGACAGCTGAGTTTCTATTCTGGCCCTAATGAAATATTGTGCTATTAACCCAGTAAGTGTAATATGTGTGACACATATGTGTTTGGTGAACACTTACTGTTTATATGATCAGCATCTGCTGCTCCTGGAAAAGGCAGCCTTCAACTTTATCTTTGTTGTTTCTGCCCAAATGGCCATATTTTTTTCATGACTTCATTCCTTCACCAACCATTGACTAGTGCAAGGTTAGACACCTGATCCACCTGGGGCCAAAGTAGCCTGCTATCTTGATCACAATTGACTGGCTTATATTTGGGAATCTGCCTGGATCTGGGCCAAAAAGTTCCTTCTTCATTGGGATCAGAGAAAGCAGTAAGTCGGTCTCTGAGGGCTGCCACTTTCAGACCTACAACTCTGGAACTGGTGGTCTGCACTGAGAGGAGAGAATGTGGCAAGGGGCACCGAGATAAGCAGAGACTAGAGAAAGGGAGGAATCCTGGTGATGCATGTATTCCTGCTGAGTTCTTATTCAGGTCTAAATATGCCTGACTTATGTTCCATGGTGCACCTCAGTGTACTTTCTTTGCCTTAACTATTTCTGCTTGAGTTTCTATCACTTATGATCAAGATAGCCTTCATGATCTCACTTTGTAACTTAATTTTTTGAATAACCCTAATTATTGTTGATGAATTGGGTTCCACAGAAGGCTAGTTAGTTTAAGTGTTTACAGCACTATGCTAATGAAGCCAAAGGCTTGCATTGCATTGAGATGTTCTCTTCCATTTGCTTATTTTACTGTTTCTCAGCTAACTTTTTAAAATTGTTAGTCTTATTTTTCTGATAAATTTTAGCTTTGGGACCATCTCTTTAAGAAAGGGGAGGTAGGACGCTTAAGGTCAAGAATTCCAAACTCTCAAGCCATAAAATAAAAGTGTGCTTGGTGAATCTCTGGACTGAAAACAAAAATGTTCTGTGATTTGTGCACCAGTTTTGCTTCTTGTTCTCCCAGCTTCAGTTTGGCATCCTGACTGACTGGATCTATTTTCTGAGCTCTGGGCTGGGCCTCTGGCTATGGCTTTCAACCAGCTCTACCTATGCTGGGACTGTAATATGTTGGTAATATCTGACCCCCTAAGTCCCACTGATTGGCTATATTCTCAGTTTTTTACTCCATTTCTGGGCTCTGGGTCAACTGGGGACTTGTTTGAGGTAGGACTCAGCCACTTGTACCTTTGGTAATAAGGGGAAATGTTTTCAAGCAAAGCATATGGTTAGGACAGTTAAAATCCACCATCGCTTCTTTTGATCATATGTCAGTAATGTCATCTTTCTGGTGAAGAATGGCCTCAATATTCATACTCAGATGAGTTCAACTTGCTGTAGAATCTTCTAGGTGAAAAAAGAGACAGCAAAGAAAAATAAGCCCCACCACCTAGGTTCCTGGAAATAAGTTGAGCTCTTCTTTTAAGTTACAGTACACAAAATATACTTTCTCTGTTCTTATTTTTAAATGTATTAATATTAATTTGAAGGGAAATGATAAGAAAAAAGTTGCTTTAAAGAAGTATAAGTTGATATTCAGTCAATGATTTTTTGTGTGCATCTTAAACACTTTGAACAACAAATTATTTTCAGCACAATTAAGAGTATATTATTCAATACAGTTCCCATTTAGTTTTAAAAACTTTAGTGCTTGAGTGAACACTGAATGGCTGTTCTCTAAAATAAAAATAAGTAGCTAATCACTTCTGGATCATGTCTTACAACACTTGGTTACTACCTTTGAAAGCTACTACTGGGATGGAGCAGTAGCACTCTAATCAGATGGCTGCAGGGCTCCATGCTGACCTGTCTTGTGTTGGCTTTAAGTGCCAATAAATGTGTGGAAGGAATACAGATGGAAAACACAGTGTTTTTGTCCATTGAGTTGTATTCCAAATTAGGAATGTGTGTGAGAGAATGCTTGTGTAAGGGACATACCCCCAGGTATACACAGGAACCTCCTCTTGGTGGATTCACAGTTTCAGGGGTTTGCTGAATGCTTTGAGCCAATGCAGGCTTTTTCTATCCATGTTATTGGTGTTATTTCATTCTCATTTGGAAGTGGTGCTTTCGTCACAATGTGGCATCATCTGCTGTTACTTTCAAGTGATGGGAATAGGTGTGGTGTTGGGGAAGGAGCAAAGGGTGTGGCTCACATTACAGGGCACTCGTTGTGCAAGGCAGAAGAAAAGAATAGGGATCCCTCTGAATATAGCGGACAAGGGCCTCTTGGCTCCCTAGCCCCAGAGTCTCTCTGTTCTAGCCTTAATCTCTGCTGTTATGATTTCCCATGACATACCTTATTTTTCAGTTACATTGTTTTCTGAAGAATAGAGGAAACTCCATACCATTGCTCACACTGTTTCTCAGCCAGGACTGCATTTACATATATTTGACCCTCTTTGTTCTTTCTAGAAATTGTTTCTGTTGCTCGAAGTCTGGTTCAGATGATATTTCCCTGTGATGCCTTCCCTGATTTCCATAGGCAGTTCTTTCTCAGAACATCCATGACACTTTGTATCACTTATATTTATTATTAATTACATGTTTCTATTTACAAAGATGGTATCACACTGTATGTGTTTTCCTGTGACTCACTTTCTGTCACTGTTTTGCTTTTGACATTCATCCACATTGATGTGTGTAGCTGTATTTCATTTACTTCACTGCTGTAGAATATTTGGTATTAATTTGCCATATTTTTAAATTTCCTTGGTGATGTACATTTGAATTGTTTTCATTTGGTTGCTCTTTCCTCCTATTGCTGCTGTCTTCTAGTACATATGTGCAAGTATGTATAGGACATATGGTTGACTCTTGAACAACACAGTTTAAACCATTCATATCCACTAATATATGGATTTTTTTCAATAAATACAGTTGACCATTGGTATCTATGGGTTTTGCAGCCTCTGATTCAACCCTACTGTTGATTGAAAACAGTATTCTCACATTGCCCACACAGTTCCCCAATCAAGGGTAGAAAACTTTCTTTTCATGCAAGGTTGGTTGTATCTGCAGATGTGAAGGGCCATCTAAAGAATTAAAGGTTATACATGGCTTTTCAGCTGTGCAGGACATCCCTAAATTCTCTTGTAGTTCAAGGATCAGCTGTATGTGTAAAAGTGGAATAGCAGTTCATAGAGTTTTTCCAGACTCAAAGGTAGTGTTACATCATTTTGTAAAAAAATTGGATTCAGTTATAGTCCTGCTCACTAATGTGTAAGGGTTCCCATTGTCCTACATCCTCACCAAAAATTGGTACTGTCAATGTTTAATTTTTCATTTCTGGTGATTTGCAGTTAAAACTTGTATTTCCCTGATTACTGACAAGATTGACAACTTTTTCATATATCTACGATCAGTTTTTTCTTCTATAAAAGGACTGGATAGACTTTTGTCCATTTTCAATTGGGTTTTATGTTCTTTTAAAAAATGTTTTTTCTTTTTAAATATTTTATTTTTTATGCTAGTACAGTTGTCCCACTTTCTCCCCCTTCACCCAGCCTACTGCCCACTTCCATAATCAGTCCCCTCACCATTGTCAATGTCCATGGGTCCTTCATATATGTTCTTTGACTAATCCCTTCACCTGCTTTCAATCAGTTCCCACCTCCCCTCTTCATTCTTACATTTGTCAGTCTGTTCCATGATTCTATGCTCCCAGTTCTATTTTGCTCATTAGTTTATTTTGTTCATTACATCCCTCTTATAAGTGAGATCATGTGGTATTTGTTTTTCACCAATTGTTGTGTTTAACTTAGCATAATAGTCTCCAGTTCCACCCATGCTGTTGCAAAAGATAGGTGCTCCTTCTTTTTTTCTGCTGCATAGTATTCCATTGTGTAGAGATGTACCATCGTTTTTTTATGCACTCATCTACTGATAGGCACTTAGGCTGTTTCCAACTCTTGGCTGTTAGAAATAGCACTGCTATGAACATCAGGGTGCATAAATTCTTTTGAATTGTTTTGGGATTCTTTGGGTATAGTCTCAGCAGTGGAGTCACTGGCTCAAAAGGCAGTTCTATATTTACTGTTTTTCCCAGTGGCTCCACCAGACTGCACTCCCACAAACAGTGCACTAGGGTTCTTTATTTATCATCCTTGCCAGCACTTACTGTTTCTTGATTTATTAATAATAGCCATTCTGACAAGTGTGAGGTGTTATCTCATTATAGTTTTAATTTGCATTTCTTGATGATTAATGACACTGAGCATCTTTTCTTATCTCTATTGGCTATCTGTATGTCCTCTTTGGAGAAGTGTCTATTCAGGTCCTTTACCCATATTTTAATTGGTTTGTTTGTTTTTTGGGGTGTTGAGTTTTGTAAGTTCTTTATAAATTTTGGATATTAACCCATTGTCAGATATATCGGCAAATATGTACTCCTATTCTGTGGGTTGTTTTTTTATTTTGTTGATGTGTTCCTTTGCTATGCAAAAGTTTTTGCTTTCATGTACTTTCATTTGTTTATTATTTCTTTTGTTTTCTTGCCTGGGGAGATATATCCAGTAAAATATTGCTACAAGCAATGTCTAAGATTTTGCTGCCTATGTTTTCTTCTATGATTTTTAATATTTTGGGTGGCACTTAAGTCTTTAATCCATTTTGAATTTATTCTCATGTGCAGTGTAAGAAGCTGGTCTAGTTAAATTTTTCCACATGTATCTATCCAAATTCCCAACCCCATTTATTGAATAAACTATCTCTAGCCTGTTGTATGTGCTTGCTTTCTCTGTCGAATATTAATTGACTATAAATGTGTGGGGTTATTTTTGGACTCTCTATTTTGTTCCATTGATCTATTTGTCTGCTTTTATACCAGTGCCATACTGTTTTGGTTACTGTGGTCTTACAGTAAAATTTGATATTAGGTAGTACGATTCCTCCACCTTTGTTCTTTTTGTTAGGTTTGCTGTTGTTATGTGGGGCCTTTTGTGGTTCCACATACATTTTTAAAGCATATACTTTATTGATTATGCTGTTACAGTTGTCCCAGTATTTCCTTATTTGCCCCTCTCTTCCTGGTCCCCCATTGCCTCCAGCAATTCCCTGCCTTAGTTGATGTCCATGGGTCATGTATATAAGTTCTTTGGCAACTCCATTTCCTATACCATTTTTAACATTCCCCTGTCTATTCTGTACCTTCCAATTTGTACTTCTTAGTCCCTGCTCCTTTTTCCCCATTCTGTTCTTTCCCCCTCCCAACTGATGACCCTTCAAATGATCTCCATACCTATGATTTTGTTTCTGTTCTGCTTGTTTGCTTAGTTTTTTTAGATTCCATTGTTGATAGTTGTGAACTTACTGCCATCTTAATGTTCATCATTTTGATCTTTTTCTTTTTCTTAAATAAGTCCCTTTAACATTTCCCTTTAATAATGGCTTGGTGGCAATGAAGTCTTTTAGTTTTAACTTGTCTGGGAAGCACTTTATCTGCCCTTCAATTCTAAATGACAGCTTTGCTAGATAGACTAATCTAGGTTGTAGGTCCTTGCTTTTCATCATTTTGAATTTTTGCCGGTCCCTTCTAGCTTGGCAAAGTTTCTTTTGAGAAATCAGCTGACAGTCTTATGAGAACTCCTTTGTCGGTAACTCTCTGCTTTTCTCTTGCTGCTTTTAAGATTCTCTCTTTATCTTTAACTGTTGGCATTTTAATTATAATGTGTCTTGGTGTGGTCCTCTTTGTGTCTGTCTTGTTTGAGATTCTCTGTTCCTGGACTTGTACGTCTATTTCCTTGACCAAATTAGGGAAGTTTTCTTTCACTATTTTTTCAAGTAAGTTTTCAATTTCTTACTCTTTCTCTTTTCCTTCTGGCACCCCTATTATTCAAATATTGGTACTTTTGAAGTTGTCCCAGAGGCTCCTTATCCTATCCTTGTGTTTTTGAAATCTTTTTCTTCTTTCTGTTCTGACTGAATGTTTCTTTCTTCCTTATCTTCCAATCGTTGATTTGATTCTCTTCATCCACTCCACTGTTGGTTCCCTGAAAGTTTTCTTTATTTCACTTATTGTAACATTCATTTCTACCTGGGTCTTTTTTATGTTGTTGAAGTACCCAGTGAGTTCCTTGAGCATCCTAATAACCAGTGTTTTGAATTGTGCATATGATAGCTTGCTTATCTCCATTTTATTTAGTTCTTTTTCTGGAGTTTTGTTCTATTCTTTCATTTGGGCCATATTTCTTTGTCTCCTTTTTTTAGCAGCTTCCCTGTGTTTGTTTCTATGTATTAGGTAGAATTGCTTTGATTCCCTGTCTTAGTAGTGTGTCTATTGTAGAAAAGTGCACCTGTAAGTTGGATGGGGCAGAGCCTTAAGTAATCATGAGGTCGGGGCAACCCCTGTGAACCAGGTTGGTGCAGTCTCCTGCTGTTTTGGGGATCTGTATGTGGGAGGGCTCAGAAAGGGGACATGCTGCTTTCTGGTCTCTGGAGTTTTGTACAGGAAGCGGCCTCTGGGCATTTACCCAGATTCCAGAAACTTCAGTTTCTCCCTATATGCCATCAGTGCCCTTCCAGCTGCTGCCCCTGTGCTGGAGCCCAGAGGGAGTGACTCTGCATAAGTCCTAAATCTTTTGTGAAGAGAAGCCTAAGGGTCCCACAGTTTCTTCTGCTGCTCCAAACTCCACTTGTTCTTACAGACAAAATTTATGGGAAATTACCTTCCTGGCACCAGAACCCTAGACTGGGTGGTCTGGAATGGGGCTGGGATCCCTTGCTTCTGACATATCCGTCTCAATTTTTATCTACCACATTTGGGTATGAGACTGCCCCTTCCACATCTCTGCCTCTCTGAGCCTCCTACCTGTCTGGATGAATGTGACTTCTTTAATTTCTTTGTTGTTGGACTTCCATATGACTAAATTTTCTGACAATTCTGTGTGATAGTTGTTTTGTAACGTAGTGTATTTGTAATTTTTGCTGTGATTGTGTGAAGAGGAGAGCCATGTTTACCTTCCTCTTTCTCTTGACTGGAAGTGTACATTTTTGAAATATTTGTTCTAGTTTTGTGAAATATGTCATTGGAATCTTGATAGGAATTGTGTTGAATCTATAGATTGCTTTGGGTAGTGTGGACATTTCCATGAAAACAGTGTGTACTTCCACTTATTTGTATCTTCAATTTCTTTCACCAGTGTCTTATAATTTTCTGATTACAGGTCTTTTACATCCTTGGTTAGATTTATTCCTAGTTATTTTATTCTTTTGAAGCAATTGTGAATGGGATTGTTTTCTTAATTTTCCTTTCTGTTAGTTAGTTATTGGCACATAAAAACTGACTTCTGGTTATTAATTTTGTATCATGCTACTTTGCTGAATTCATATATCAGTTCTAGTAGTATCTTGGTGGAATCTTTTGGGTTATCTCTGTACAGTTTCATGTCAACTGCAAATAAAGACCATTTTAATTCTTCCTGCATATAATTTTAGAATTACTGTTATTTTCACTCAAGAATTTGATCATTGTATTATATTCTGACTTTCACTCTGAAGAAGTTTGACATTGGCCTAATTCTCATTCACTTTAAAATTATCTGTGTGTTTTTTTGTGGTTGTTTTTAAGATCTTTTTTTCTTTCTTATTCAGTGTTTTCATTTTGATATTTCTTTCTTTGTTATTTTAATTTGCAATTCACTAAGGTTCCTGAATCTGAAAATTGGTATATTTCACAAATTCTGAAAATTTCTCAGCCATTTTCTCTTTGGAGATTAAATGTCCTCTATTCCCTGCATCAGCTCATTTCAGAAACATCAATGAGACCTATGTTAGGCTTTCTTAGTTTATCCTCTGTATTTTAATTTATTTTTTAAATTTCCCCATCATTTGTCCTTAATTAAAGATAAATTCTTTAATTTTACTTTCTAATATGTTAATTATCTTTTCATCTGTGTCTAATTAAATTCAAAGTCTAATTTTAGGCTTAAATCTAACCTGTATCTAAATTCCCAGTTGTGAAATTTAAAATTTAATACTTATATATTTTATTTCTGATATATTTTGGGTTCTTTTTACAACTTGGTCATTTTGGTAGTCTCTTATTTTTTGTTTATTTTTTATTTCATTTTAAAACTTTTTGTTAAACATATATAGAGTATTTTATATTCTGCATGAGGAAGCACAATGCGACTGCCTATGCCTCCATCTTGGCCGGAACTCCCGAGTATTTTATATTCTGAATCAGGTAATTCTGAATATCTGCAGTCCTTGGCAGAGGATGGGCTAAAACTTTTTTGTGTTACTTTGTTATCTTCTGACTCTTGCCTATGGTATCTTATTTCCTAATTTGCTTAACAATTTTTTTGAGCTCATTATTTTAAACATGCAGTATTTTAGAAATTGTAGGGGCCTAGTTTTAAATGTCTTCACCAGAAGAAATGACATTTGTTTCTGCCATACACCCAAAAGTACTACCAACAAGGACACACTTGAATATACTCTTTGGATTAGGGGTTTCTCTGACTGTACTGAGCTGACCTATGACTGTGGAATGTAAAATTTTAAGGGGTAGCTATCATCAATGTTAGTATTATCTTAATTTTTACCATCAGGGCCATAACAAAGGAAGATAGGTTTCCTTATAGGCTCAGTTTCCTGGAAGACATTTTTCTAGCTCACTGTTTCACTAATGCAGAAGTCTAGATTCTTTTTGGAATGCAATGAAGCCTGTGAACCCTCCTTGGAGTATTTTTTGATTGCCTAAATCCCATAGGATTACAATTATATTGAAGTACAGCTGCTATAGGCTGAGTGTTTTTGTCCACATCCCTGCTCCCCATCTCATTTGTAGAAAACTTACCCCCAATGTGATGATATTTGGAGGTGAGGGCTTTGGTGATTTAGGCATATTAGGTCACAAGAGTGTCACCCTCATGAAGAGCCTTAATGCCTTTAATAAAGAGACCTCAGAGAGCTCCCTTGCGTTTTTCTGCTATGTAAAGACAGAGTGAGAAGATGCCCCTCTATGAACCAGGAAACAGATACTCACTAGACACTAGATCTATTGGCATCTTGAGCTTGGACTTTCCAGCCTCAAGAACTGTGAGACATAAATTGCTATTATTTTTCAGCTACCCAGTCTATGGTATATTTGTTATAGCACCCAGTGCAGGCTAAGACAACAGGTAAGAAAATAGTGAAAAACAAATGTGTGATGTATTAATTTATGTGCTTCTTTTTGCATTAAATAATAAATAAGATCTAGTGATTTGTCTAAGAACTATCATAATTGCAAAATAGTTATAATGAACATAAACATCAGTTCAAGTTATCTGCAATACTCTAATGGCATATGAAATATCTATGATTTCTATTGGTGGCAAAAACATAGTTATTGCTCACACTAATGTGATTTGCTGCTTAAATTTTGTAATTAAAGGACATTTTAATTACAGATATATGACAAAAGTGATGTAATTTTTTTCCATCAAAGTCCATGGATTCTTTGAATTCTTTCAGAAATAACTTGAGAGCCCACAGATTCCAGCCTTAGAGCCCCTGGGAAGGACTAACTTCCTCTTTCCTTTTCACTGGTTTCAAAACTCAAAGCTCCTGGTCTCCGCAAGTTCCTCCCAGTTTTCCCTGTCTTCTGCTTCACAGGCCATGCTCTGATTTCAACCCCACGTTCCTTTTTTGTTCCCCCCCATAGGATTCTCTTACTTTTTTAGAGATCCACAGTATGTTTCAAAGTTGACTTTTGTGACTTCTGCAGGAGCTACTTGTATTATATCAGAAGGATTTTTTTTCTTATGTAAATGTGATGTAGTTAGCTACAATGCCAAAAGTAGAATTGTTGTTAGGTCTTTTCCCTCATTATAAGATCTTAGAGGATAGAGACTTTTTCTTTTTGTTGCTTTTGCTAAACCCACAATGGACAAAAGTGTCTACATGTAATAGATACTCAGTAAATATTTGTTGTTTGGCTATGCGTATGTAGATAGTTAGAGATATAGGTATAAATATGTAGATATATAAATACCTCTGACTCCTCACTTCCCAGGACCAACTCTATTTAAAGAATTTTATAGTTTCAAGGCTTTAAGATGCAATACTCTTGTGAATTCAATGTGACCTATGTTCAGAGTGAATATTCTATCTACAGATCTATATATAGAGATAATGAGTGGAGCATATAACAGGAACAGCTATATATAGATTTATCTAGCTCCAGAAAGGAAGGGAGATTAAAATAAATCTCTTATACAACTTTTGAAATATGGTACCCATTTTCTACATTTTTAATTGCTCTAATAAAATCATTATTTTATTGATTTTTTTTTCTTTTACTGATTCTAGAGAGATGGGAAAGGAGGGAGAAAGAGAGGGAGAGAAACATTGATGTGAGAGAGGAACATTGATTGATTGCCTCTTGTACATGCTGTGACTGGGGACTAAATCCACAACCCAGGCTTGTGCCCTGACTGGGAATCAAACCAGTGACCTTTTGGTTTGCAGGACGATGCCCAATCAATTGAGCCACACTGGCCAAGGCTCTAATAAAATTAGTTTTAATGAGAAACATTTTACAAGGTTGTCTCTCAAACATTCAACTCTAAGTACCACACTTCTGTCTAAAGGTAGGTTCGTTTTCATTTTTTGTTTAATATCTTAACTTCAAGGGCAAAATCTGCCAGACTTCTCACTACTACAGCTTTCTTCTAAGCTGTTGCCAAATGGAAGATGACTCACTATAAATCAAACTTTGGGACTTTAGTACAAATGTAATAGTTTCCCCAACTGTTATTATTTCAAGCTACTATTAAGAAAAAGCAAAATCACCCAGATGTGTTAGTGACATTTTCTGTTATGAAAATTAAAATTGGGTTTTTGCTATTTTTTGTTCCCACTGTAATTAGTCTTTCCTTCCTGAAAACATCATTACTCCATTACTCCCCTGTCATTTGTTAAGAGCAAATTATATACTACTTGTAGCATTTCATTCACCTTTTACCTACCAAAATATGATATGGTACTGAATAAGAAAAGGACATTTTGTTCAAAATGCGTGGTGTTCTAGAATGTCAATTCTCTATAGGAAGGAGAAAAATGAGAGTGTAAATAGAGAAACCACAAAAGAGCCATTTGAGATATATTATGTTCAAGCATAACACACTTGGATACACCACACATGCATATCCATTTTAGAGTGGGGAACAGTGAATAGTTCACACATCTCTTCAGCTAAAAGTTCAGAAAAGAATGTTTTCCTCTTTGTTTACTGCCAAGTAAATAATCCCCATGGTTTTGGGAATCATGCAGGCTATACTGAGGAAAAAAATAAGATAAAAGGGGGAGCCAGCAACGTGTACTTGGATTGAGTTTTGAGAGATGAATAACTGCTCTTTGGTAAATAGTTAATGGTTGAAAACTGAGCAAAGTTAGTATTTATGGTGGGTTGAATTGTGTTGCCCTAAAAATTATGTTGAACCCCCAGAACCTGTGAATATGACCTTACTTATAAATACAGACTTTAAAGATAAAATCAGATAAGGTGAGATCATACTGGATTGGGGCAGACCTTAATTCAATGACTGGTGTTCTTACAAGAAGAGGGAAGTTTGGATGCACAGGGGAGAAAGCCATGTGGAGAAAGAGGCAGAGATTGGAGTGATGCATCCATGTATAAGCTACAGACCACCAAGGATTGCCAGCAACTACCAGATGCTGGGAGATAGGAGCAGATTCTTCTTAAGAACCTCCAAAACAGGAACCAATTTGCTGATTTCGTTCCACCTGATTTTGGATGTCTGGTGCCCAGAACCATGACAGAACAAGTGTCTGCTATTATATGTCTCCCACCCAGTTTGTGGGGCTTCGTTTCAGCTGCCATGAGAAACTAAGACAGTGTTGCTCACCAAAAAAGTGCTTTCTGCATTTTAATGAATTTTTAAAAATTATGGTTATTTATTAGTAAAAGATGGTAGTATACATGTTAAACAGTGCGATAAAAGAGATCTTGACCCTTTCTAAATTCTGGAAAGTTTCTACTTGCTTTTTTTAGATATAACTGACATATTATATTTGTTTTAGGTGTAACATAGTGATTTGATGTATTTATGTATTTTGAAATGGTAAATTTACCACAGTAAATTTAGTTTGTATCCATCACCATAGAGAGCTACAAAATCTTTCTCCTTGTGATGAGAACTTTTAAGATCTACATTCTTAGCAATTTTCAAATATAAAATTCAGTATTATTAACCATAGTCACTATGCTATACATTACATACCATGACTTATTTACTTTATAGCTGGAAGTTTGTACCTTTTTATCATCTTTACTCATTCACCCACTCACTCACTGGCCACCTCTAGCAGCCACCAGTCTGTTCTCTTTGCCTATCAGCTCTGGATTCCACTTATAAGTGAGATTGCATGGTAGGCATTTGTCTCTCTGTCTGGCTTTCTTTGATTAGCATGATGTTCTCAAGGTTCATCCACACTGTCACAAGTGGCAGAATTTTAATGATTTTTGATAATTCTTTGTATTATTTATTTGTTTGGTCTAAAACCCCGAAGGCCGACCTCAAGCCCCACAGGGCTTTGGTTATAGCCAAATTTACTTTCTTTGTTGTTTTACTATCATTATTATAAAAATAAATCCTTCTTAAAAAGAACACTACATTCTTGTTGATTGAAAGCTACCCTTTCCCACTCCTCCTTACATCTAGTGTCCCTCCCTTCATTTCCGGTGGATTTTCACACTGCCCACCTTGGTCTTACACAGAATTCCACACATTGGAAAAGATATTGTTGTGAACAAATAAGAAATAGAAAAGCAAAAAAAAAGAAAAAAGTTGCATGATTTCAAATGTTGCCAAATCCATAAAAATAATGGGTACAAGCTGAATTTTGGTGGAGAGGCCTTTTGGGTGACTGTGAACTAAGGCACCATGTCTTCCTAAGGGCCGTTCTCAGGCCGGGCCCTGCCCAGGTCTCTCCTCTCCATCCCAGGGCACTCCGGTCTTGTCTTCTTCAAAGCACCAGACTTTCATGCAATGGCCTTTCTTCTAGCTAATTTTCACCTCTGACTCTGGTCTATTTCCTCTGCTAGATTCTAAGGGCCTGGAGGCAGGGTGCCTTTTGCATTCCACTGTGGTATTTCTGGGTCTCAGCATCCTGTCCAGCAGAGATCAGTCTCTCAGTGAGGAGTGATGGGAGTCTCTGCCCTCAGGAGCACTGTAGTGCAATCTGGCACCTTTAATTTGAAAGAACACTGACAAATAGCAACAACTTTCTATTTGAGCCCACATTTGTTAATGCTGCTTTTAACGAGAGGTGCCAGCATGCCACACTGGCACACATACCCCCATAAACACAAAACAAAGTCACTTACATAGAATAAGTGTTATCCTGAGATAAGTCCCTGTGTCTAGGAAGGAGTGCAAGAGAAAGGAGTCACAATATTTGCAGGTATGTTGAAAATACAGGAGATAGCTTCAAATTTCTGGTGGTGAATAGTTAGTTGTGGATGCCCTGGCTTTAAATTAGTGATGGTGCTGCTATTGACTTTTTGGGAGGAAATCTAAGCTACTCCATATTTTAGCTGATCTATCAGGAGTTGCCAGCAGCTGCAAATTAATCTGGCCCCCTTTACCTTATCATACTTATTGGCTGGGATTTACTTCTTTAGCTGTTCTGTGCTAACACACTTCTTGGAATGGGGCTGTCCTGACAATGATTATTTATTTTCAGGAGGTGGCCTTCTCAGAAGCAGGAGCCTATCCATTCCCGTGTCAGGGCGGCCTGTCCACCAGCTGCTACGGCTGCCTTGGGCATCCTGCCAGCTGAGCACTGCAGGCCCAGAGTGGCTCTCTCTGCTCTTTCTAATTCCCTGTCCCCTTCCCTGCCATGTGTATTTCCATGATAAATTACCCAAGAAAGATTTTTTGTGCGTTTTGACAGGATGAAATTGTGTGATTTGGCTTGATCCATTAAGAGGCCCATAGCCAAATCCCTCTAAAGCACAAAGACAAGGAGAGCCTGCAAACTGTGGATGGCTTGTCTTTCTAGCTGAGAGAGACACTGAAAAAACTTAACTGACATTGCTGACTTTCTGCCCTTGATGTAAAAGAGAGAGGGATATTTACTACATGCTTTCATTTGCAAAGTCTCTGTCCAAGTGAAGTGAAGTGTAAGTCAGTGAAGGCATTCTCGTTAAGGGCCAAGCACCTAGGCTTCTGAAGAATGTTCTAGTCCTTTTTAATCCTCCCTCTCTCTCTCTCTCCCTATCTTCTTTCACCTTCACTCCCTTCCTTCCTCCTTCCTTCTCTTCCTTCCCACAAATATGTGAGTGCCAAGTGTAACAAGCACTGTGTTAAGTAATAAAAAAAAAAAAAAATCCATGCCCTGACGTAGCTCACAGTGTGGTGGAGAAGAGAGACATGCAGATAGACAATTATATACCAATATTTGGAATGCAGTGATATAAAAAACAAACAAACAGGTATTATAAGAAAGGCACCAAACTCCATCTGGAAGAGATACAATAAGGATTGAGCTTCCTGGTGAAAGTGATGCCGAGACTTGTTTCATAGCATCAGTAGGAATGAGTAAGGTGCATTTGAGATGGGAAGGTAGGCTCTCTTAGGCAGAGGGCAGCTATGAGCAAGGCTTCCTTGTAAGTCCTGTTGCCTTAGTCTCGAGATCCAGTCATGAACTGTGATTCTCGTATTTGTTCCTTTTGTGTTATCCATTCACAGTTGTGTGTTAACTGGTTATCTGAACCTGTTTGCTGTGACTTCATGTGGATTTCATTGCGTGGGCCAGGGTTTAGCAGACTAATTAAGTCGCCTTGACCATTTTCAGTCTACCCATAGACTGAAAACAGTTCATCACTCTCCTCTGGACATTGAATTTTATGGAATATACAACCAGTTAAAAGATCAAACACATATCCTGAGAAAAAAGATGGTCATACCCTCTGTCCAGGTCAGCAAGAAATTCAGGCTGGGTTTGTGTCTTCTGCATCTTTTTATTTCTAGCTGCCTTATGCATAGTAGGACTCACTATATATTTGGTGAGAGAATGAACAAATGGGTGGTCCAATGAACAAGTACCCTGTATGTTTAGAGTCTTTTATCATTGTGAGTCTTCAAAGAACAGAGAAAAATGCTACCCATGCCATTTTGATGAAAATTCAACTCATTTGCACAGTCAGAAGGAGGCTGTAGGAAGGATTTGAGGGAACCTGCAATCAGATTGTTGTGCATGACATGTAAGCTGTGCAGAGAAATGAGGGACTCAACTTAAGTAAATGCAGGAAGCTTGAGCACAGAGGCTGCAGCCTGGATAATCAGAGTGGAAGTGATGATGGAGATGGATTTATCTTTATCTTGCCTTCAGTGGCTCACATTTAGGACTCTGCCATGGCTAGACAGGAAGACACTTATATTCTGCATATAAGAGAGGCAGGATGCTTTTTCTAGGCAATTAGTTTAAAAACAGTACAGCTTCTTGACTTTATGGAAATGCCAGAAAAGATTATGAAGTCTCTGAAGATCAGAAAAAAGTCAGGGTGGTACATGGTATTTTATTCATTAGAATGGACATCCAAATATTTTGTGCCTCTAAGAATGCTTTGTCCTTTGTACACTGGGATGGGATATCTGGAACTCCATTAGTCATAATAATAGCAATAAAGCCACCTTATATTTGCATGACACTTTGCAGCTGAAATATACTTTTATATATGTAATTCAAATTATAGAAGGAACTTCTTATGGGGGGAGGGTGGGAGGAGAGGTTTTCAAAGGAGGATTGATTGTTTCCATCCTTTAGAAAATTTAACAGTCAGCTCTTTGTCTCTGGAGTGTGATTCAGGTTCAGCTTAAACAATTCAGAGGGTAGGGCTTCATAATAAGGAGCATGAGATTTCTTGTCTCTCCCCACCACCCTGTGCTTCAGTTGTATCACAAAAAGTGTAGTGATCCCCAAATCCTTTCCAGGAGAGCTGAGACTCTCCAGCCTACCTGTCTCAGAGTGGCATGTGGCTTCTTGTAGTTTCTTCCTGCCCCTAGTGACTCAGTTTCTAGAAACTGTGTGCTGAGGAACAGAGCTTCATGACATCACTGGTTCCTTGTGATGTAGGTTTTCTGGAGATCTGAGCACATGAGGTATCCATGACCCACTGTGGGTTCTTGTCTTTTTGCAAGAAAGAATTCAAATGCAAGCCATCACAGAGTTTAAAGTACAAGTGAGCTTATTAGTCAAGCAGTGAGATACAGAGAGAGTAGCCTTCCCTTTAGTACAATTTTCTTCCTTTACTGAGGTTCATTTAATAAGGGTGGGGGATAGGGTATTCAGTGAGTGGAAGGAATATCCAGGAAAAATCTCCCCAGGAAAGGGGTGGAGATTTCTTAGAGGACCTCCATTGGCCACTTTGTGACCTTATATGGGCTTACTATTTCCAATCATGGCAGTGCAGGGTGTGTTGTTTAGTATGCTAACGTATTACAATGAGTTTATAATGAGGCAAGGGGTTACTGTTGAGTGAAATTAGTTGCCATGTTGTGTTTAGCTGATCCCCGCCAGTTTTAAGCCATAAATCCGGTGGGGGGTGGTCTTCTTCTTCTTGACAGTTTCTGTAGCTTTTATACATTGCAGCTATTTCATCACATACCCTATTTCACTTGGGTGCCTTAGTTGCTTTCTTGAATCAGTCCCAGATGCCTCTACCACTGAGATCAAGTTCTATCATTGTCCTCTCCACTGGAGTGTGTTCTACCTCTTTTTGTAGCCTTTGTCAGTGTGGTGAAACTAATTTTGATGTCTGTAATTCTACTTTAGTCTCTCTGTGGTGCTAATTTGTCCCTGTAATCACTATGGCTACCATTTCATGTCTGTTTGTACCACCTGTAGTATGTAAGCAGCTAAATACAACTCATTCCTGTGAACAACTTGTATTCTTTTGGTTTCATTCCATTCTTAGGTCCTTGGTGCCAAGAAAGGAGGCTCTCATGACATAGCTATCCACTTGCTACTGCACTTGGCTCTTGCTTTTACAGATAACTGTTCTGGCAGAAATGATAGGCATGTTCCACTTTTCCCTTAAACAATCTGTGCTTGATGGAAAAAACTTAGTTGACTCAAGAAGATTTAGGGAAAATTTTGGTTATATACTCTTTTAGTATAAGAATAATATGGCTAGAATCTCACTTCCTTGTCCTACGAGCAGGAGGGAATAATAATAGCTACCTCCAAAGGGCTAGTCAAATAATATGCATTTATTCTAATTCTCAACATCAACCTACACAGATAGTGTTCCTATTTTATAGATGAAGATACTGAGGCTCAGAGAGGTACAGTAGTTTGCCCAAAGTCATACTGGTGGTATGGGCCAGAGCTGGGTATTATGTTCTGATCTGTCTCGCCTCTAAAACCTTGTTCTTTCCACTGCTGAGGTTGCCCACTCTTCTTTCCTTCTGTAGTCAACTGAGACCAAGCCTTGTAAGTGACTTCCAGAACATGAGCAGGTTATTCAAAGTCATGTCATTTTTTTTTGTTCTTAGTAACTTTTAGTTAATTTTTATAAATATTAATTATATTATTTGAGTCTTCCAAAACATCTGGATAGTTGGTAAGGCAATAGTTATTAGAATAGTAACTATAAATTGAGGAAACTGGAGCTTTGGAAGATTTAATGATTTCTCCAAAGTTACAAAGCTAAGAGGTGATGGGGAATAGGCTTACTTCCAGTTTCTCTGGATCAAATCCCTGTGCATTTTAAAGTAGTCCTCATTTTAAATCTGATTACAAAAATAACATATTTCTTATGAAATTTTTTTAAACCCACAAGGAATAAAATAAGAATCATGCATAAATCTGACTTCCAAAGATTCATGTTCTTCCATCTGTCTCTGCCAGCAGGACAGACACTTTTTGCTGTTTACACGTGCAGGTGGCCCCTCTTTACTCTGGGACATGATTACCATTCACCTATGACATGACTGGGGTGGGTACAGTGCTGAGGACTGTGAATATGAATTACCTACCTTTCCTCTGTGTGACCCTCACTAGCTACTTCACATACTTGACACTGTATCCTGTCCTCTTCATCAGCTTCTCACTTGCCTTGGAAAACCAGGTTGTACCTAAGACTACACAGGCTTAGTGACTGCTGTGACACTTTCCATCTTGGTAGTTAGCCAAGGCTTCCATGGTTGATGTTCACTTGAAGATATCAGGAGTTGCTTTGGATTGACAAGATCAAAGAAACAAGCTGTTCACCTCCTTTAATATTTTTCACCTCCCTTAGAACTTAAAGTGAATGATTGAGAATGTCTTCAAATGGTTGTCTCACTGAGGATAGAAATGTCTTTATATTTAATCCCAATTGTGAGGGGCTAAGTGGAGGTTATGTTCCTGATTATGATCCATTGATTGTTTTTCTGGAGGGTGGTGATCTATGTATCCTCAGCTCATATGTGAAGGAATCAGGGCTGAGACCCACTCAGGGTCAGTGAGGCAATGGAGGGGGTGGTGTTAGAGTAGCCTGAGGTGGCAAAATGAGGGTGGCCTGCGCAGGCTCCCTAGGTTGGAAATCTGTTCCTGGTTTGTTCTGCTTATCAATATCTCAAGAGTCATCATGTTTTTACTTGCTCCTGTTTGGCTTCCAGGAATGTGGTATAATATTTTGATCACTGCCTAAAAAATCCTAGCTTATGAAATTCACACAAAGACTTAGGAACACACTGATCAAAAATGGAGATTTCTGACATACAGAATCTGATGGAAAGCAAGTTTTATATTCTCATAGCCCTTCTCAGAAGCAATGTGAATTTATGTCTGGCCATTCTATCTCTCTTTCTCTTGCTGCCTTTTCCTTTGTCCTTCCTCCTCCTTCAATCAATGTTTCTCAGCCTTAACCTACAAAGCCGAGGAGTGTTCTCAAACTTCACTGTGAAACATGTCACTAAGGAATTGTGTTAAGATGTGGATTCTGCCCTGGCTGGCGTAGCTCAGTAGATTGAGTGTGGGCTGCAAACCAAAGGGTTGCAGTTTCAATTCCCAGTCAGGGCACATGCTTGGGTTATGGGCCAGGTCCCCAGTGGGGGCTACTTGAGAGGCAACCACACATTGATGTTTCTCTCTCTCTGTTTCTCCCTCCCTTCCCATATCTACAAATAAACAAAATCTTAAAAAAAAAAAAAGTGAATTCTGAGTCACTAGGCCTGGGTGCTGCCTGAGTATCCCAGGTGGTGGTGCCGCTGCTCCTGAGAGAACCACACTTCGAGGACCCACACTCTGAGCCTGCCCTGGGTAGGCTGCAAGCTTGGCTGCAGTCTAATCCAAGTGTCTGGCTCTGAAGTCTAGAAGACCTGTTATCAAGCTGCTGTTGGCTCAAGGTGACCCGAAGTTGTCAACACTGAGTAACAAAACAGCCATTTTCCCTGTTCTGCTGCCCTTATGGAAGCTCTAATATGACTAGTCTCATGCCCAGAGCTTTGTCTGTCCCTGTGAACATTGCTGTGCCCATGACACTGATGTAGTTACTGCTTTTGAGGTCTTTGCTTATGGAGCACTCCTGCAGCTGTGGGGAGGGGCAGATGTTGGAAATGAAAACTTCCCTCCCTGGCCTGTTTTCCTATAATGAGACAATGTCTTTCTTCTTGTTCTGAGGACACAAGGGCAATGTCTACATGACAGTTTCAAAGTGTGCCATGAGCTGGGGGAAAAAGGTGGAAGCGGTGATGTTGTGATCATTAAGCTGCTCTTGTATTCAGGTTTCATATTGACTGACCTCACTGTTTTTCAACAATTAAAGACAAGCTGTTTTTTTTTTTTTTATGTTATTTATTGGGATGATGTTGGTTAATAAATTTATATAGGTTTTAGGTGTATAATTCTATAATACTTCATCTGTATATTGCACTGAGAGACAAGCTCTTTTGATTAGCTGCCTGCCCCCACTCCCCACCCCCACCCCACCCTGGCCATAGCCCATTCTTCCAGGTGTATTACCTGACTATGACTGGACAATTTTGGTATAACCTAACTGGGGCAGGCAGCCCTCTGTGATGAGATGAACTGTTGTGTAAATGTGGTTTTAACCTGACTATTAAGCAACCTGGGTACCTTTTGAGTTCCCAGTCTTATTGGTTCTCCTGGGAGCCAGGACACTGGTTTTCCAGTTTAGAAAGGCCAGTTTTTAATACTTGCCCTTGAAAAATTTTGCTGCCATGCAGTTGATGCCCAAAATAATTTGTGACCAAAT